>CM021109.1:388909292-388922198 GCA_007115665.2 Sequoiadendron giganteum | reverse complement strand
AGATGTAAAATAGTAAAGCAGTAAGTTAAGATAGTTGTGCCCTTGTACATTTTGTTGCAAAGAAGTATAGTATATTTTTGTTGAAAATATTTTTTTACATAGCATCTATTTTTGGGGAATCTCCACCTCAGGGGGAGTATATAGTAAGGGGGATTTCATACAATTTTGGGATGTTATAAATAAAATATATCATGCCCTTTACCCTTTATATCAAAGGGGGAGAGAAGCATATGTATGTCGTCATCAATGAAAAAGGGGGAGATTGTTGGAAATGAGTGTTTTCATTGATTTCAACCCAAATATGGGCTATCATTGATGTCAAATGTGATGCTGAAATGTGGTGTTGAAGAATGTACCTTCTCTAGCAATAGTTGTTATGATGTGATATTAGTTGGAGCAAGTTTGCAGAATTGCATAAAGAAGAATAATGATTTGTATGATATATAAGTGTGATGCAAAGGATGATACTCATGTTTTGATATATCCATAATATGTTTACATTGATAAGATCTCAGTTTGATGTACCACATATAAAGATATGTTACAAAAGTCTTACTAGGGAAGACTCTAAGGTAGAGTCATGATTTGTTGATCGCATTCTTTCGTTCAGAAATATTTAGTATTACAATTTTGGAAAAATGATGGTTGAGATATGAAGGTACTATATCCAAGAAATCAATTCATCACACATTCTACAGTGAAAGTTACATGTAACAATATTCTAGTCTATGCTCTAGCAGAATACTATATTGATGAAGGCTTACTAGAATGCTCCACATTCCTCTCAAACTGAAGGTATGATCATGCAATTTTGTAAATATGTTATGCAATGATAAAATAATACTAATTAGCAGTATCAAGTGATGAAGTGGTTCACAAGTACAGTTTTTGAATAGTAATTAGCTAGAGTCTATCTAGAATGCTTTGTTCTTGTACTTTCAATGGGTTTCTCCTCTTACACCAATATATTATGATTAGATTCTTTAAAAAAAGGTTGGATGAATATTGTACATGATCTACAAAACCTACATATTAGTTTGCATAATGATTTTGGTATCTCCACGGTTATGTGAAGTCAAATAGTGATAGTGTTGATGGTATTGATACTACTTGGGTTGACATGACTTGGTTCATTCTTTATGGTTGATCATGATCAATTAATATTTCCTTGAAGAATATGTTGTGATGCATTTGGTCCCTAACATAGTGTATGATGATCCACAACTAATTCTCTTTTATTTTGGATGTGTTTTGGAGATGACCCTTGCAATATCATTTTTTTCATCCAACAGTCATCTTAGAGCTAACTTAATTGGAGTTTTGTGTTATTGTGGAGTATATATATATATAATATCAAATTAATTTGTGAAGGCGATTATTGCGATTGTAGAGTGAAAGAGTTAAAAAGAAAAAGATGAAGTGCTTGAAATCAATGTAAAGAGCTAATTGTGAAAAATAGTGGTTGCATCATCAACATGTATTAGATGCTTCGTCAAAGAAGTTCATAATCATTTTCTTACTATAAAAATTCATGTATCTTGCTCTGAGAGAGTGAGTCTCATCAATTCCATTGTATCTTGCTCTGAGGAAGTTTAACATAGTCTACAAGTCCATAGGTAGTGAGCCTCAAACATTGTAATTTCTTGTTAGCAATGAGCTACATATAATGTGAGTTAATCCTCACCATGGTTTTCCCTCATTGGGTTTTCCAAGTAAAATCCTAGTGTCTCTATTTGATGCATGTGTTCTCTTTTGTTTCTTTCAGTCAATGTGATGAGTTGTTAATCTACAAATAGAATTAGTTGTTTTAATATATGATGATTCACCCCCTCTTAGTACATCTTTGTGTTTAACACATTTAAGGTATGACTAAGAGTTCATTTTGTGGAGGACCACATGCTTCATCAGAAACAAGTACTTTCAAGACTTAAAGAGAATTTATCCATGGCATGAAATCGAATGAAGAAATAGGTGGACCAGCACCATAGTGAAAAAAAAATAAGTTGGGGATTGGGTTTTCTTAAGATTGCAACCTTACAATAAAATATCACTGAAACAATAGCAAAAAATAATAATTTGTCTCCAAAATATTATGGCCCATATCAAATCATGTAGAAGATAGGTAGTGTTCCCTACAAGCTTGAATTGCCATCAACAACAAAGATACATCCATTTTTTCATGTATCATTTTTTGAAGAAGGTAATTGGGAATAATATCCCTACTTAGAGAATATTATCGAAGCTTGATGAAGAAGGAAGAATCCTATTGAAACTAGAGTTTATTCTTCAAACATGCTTAAGGAAGCTAAAGACTAGAACACTCACTCAATATCTTATCCAATAGAATAATTTTCTAATTGAATATGCCACATGGGAGGATGAGGAGTTCAATAAAAAGCATCCAAATTTTCATAGCATTGAGGAAAATGCTTCTCTAAAGAGGGGGCATGTTATGCCCTTAAAATTAGTGTACATCAGGTTATGAATAGTCAGCTTGTTGCTATCTTAAATCCTAATATTTTGTGATGCATTTAGGCCCTAACGTAGTGTATGATGACCCACAACTAATTCTCTTTTATTTTGGATGTGTTTTGGAGCCGACCCTTGCAATATCAATTGTTTCATCCAACGATCATCTTGGAGCTGACTTAATTGGAGTTTTATGTTATTGTGGAGGATATATATATATAATATCAAATTCATTTTTGAAGGTGATGATTGCAAGTGTAGATTGAAAGAGTGGAATGAAAAAGATGAAGTGCCTGAAATCAGTGTAAAGGGTTAATTGTGAAAAATAGTGGTTGCATCATCAACATGTGTTAGATGCTTCTTAAAAGAAGTTTATAATCAGTTTCTTACTCTAAAAATTCATGTATCTTGCTCTAAGAGAGTGAGTCTCATCAATTCCATTGTATCTTGCTCTGAGGAAGTTTAACATAGTCTACAAGTCCATAGGTAGTGAGCCTCAAACATTGTAATATAATGTGAGTTAATCCTCACCATGGTTTTCCCTCATTGGGTTTTCCATGTAAAATCCTAGTGTCTCTATTTGATGCATGTGTTCTCTTTTGTTTCTTTCAATCAATGTGATGATTTGTTAATATACAAATAGAATTAGTTAATTTTTAATATATGATGATTCACCCCCTCTCAGCACATCTTTGTGTTTAAGACATTTAAGGTATCACTAAGAGTTCATTTTGTGGAGGACCACATGCTTCATCAGAAACAAGTACTTTCAAGACTTAAAGAGAATTTATCCATGACATGAAATCGAATGAAGAAACAGGTGGACCAACACCATATTGAAATAAATATTAAGTTGGGGATTGGGTTTTCTTAAGATTGCAACCTTACAATAAAATATCACTGAAACAATAGCAAAAATTAATAAGTTGTCTCCAAAATATTATGGCCCATATCAAATCATGTAGAAGATAGGTAGTGTTCCCTACAAGCTTGAATTGCCATCAACAACAAAGATACATCCATTTTTTCATGTATCATTTTTTGAAGAAGGTAATTGGGAATAATATCCCTACTTAGAAATATTATCGGAGCTTGATGAAGAAGGAAGAATCCTATTGAAACTAGAGTTTATTCTTTAAAAATGCGCAAGGAAGCTAAGGACTGGAACACTCACTCAATATCTTATCCAATGGAATAATTTTCTAATTGAATATGGCACATGGGAGGATGTGGAGTTCAATAAAAAGCATCCAAATTTTCCTAGCATTGAGGAAAATGCTTCTCTGAAGAGGGGGCATGTTATGCCCTTAAAATTAGTGTACATCAAGTTATGAATAGTCAACTTGTGCCTATCTTAAATCCTAATATTTTGTGATGCATTTGGGCCCTAATGTAGTGTATGATGACCCACAACTAATTCTCTTTTATTTTGGATGTGTTTTGGAGCCGACCCTTGCAATATCAATTGTTTCATCCAACGGTCATCTTGGAGCTAACTTAATTGGAGTTTTATGTTATTGTGGAGGATATATATAATATCAAATTCATTCATGAAAGTGATGATTGTGAGTGTAGATTGAAAGAGTGGAATGAAAAAGATGAAGTGCTTGAAATCAGTGTAAAGGGTTAATTGTGAAAAATAGTGGTTGCATCATCAACATGTGTTAGATGCTTCTTCAAAGAAGTTCATAATCATTTTCTTACTCTAAAAATTCATGTATCTTGCTCTGAGAGAGTGAGTCTCATCAATTCCATTGTATCTTGCTTTGAGGAAGTTTAATATAGTCTACAAGTCCATAGGTAGTGAGCCTCAAACATTGTAATTTCTTGTTAGCAGTGAGCTACATATAATGTGAGTTAATCCTCACCATGTTTTTCCCTCATTGGGTTTTCCATGTAAAAGCCTAGTGTCTCTATTTGACGCATGTGTTCTCTTTTGTTTCTTTCAATCAATTTGATGATTTATTAATCTACAAATAGATTTAGTTAATTTTTAATATATGATGATTCACCCCCTCTCAGCACATCTTTGTGTTTAAGACAATTAAGGTATCACTAAGAATTCATTTTGTGGAGTGCCACATGCTTCATCAGAAACAAGTACTTTCAAGACTTAAAGAGAATTTATCCATGACATGAAATCGAATGAAGAAATAGGTGGACCAACACCATAGTGAAAAAAATATTAAGTTGGGGATTGGGTTTTCTTAAGATTGCAACCTTACAATAAAATATCACTAAAACAATAGAAAAAATTAATAAGTTGTCTCCAAAATATTATGGCCCATATCAAATCATGTAGAAGATAGGTAGTGTTCCCTACAAGCTTGAATTGCCATCAACAACAAAGATACATCCATTTTTTCATGTATCATTTTTTGAAGAAGGTAATTGGGAATAATATCCCTACTTAGAAATATTATCAGAGCTTGATGAAGAAGGAAGAATCCTATTGAAACTAGAGTTTATTCTTCAAAAATGCGCAAGGAAGCTAAGGAACAGAACACTCACTCAATATCTTATCCAATGGAATAATTTTCTAATTGAATATGACACATGGGAGGATGTGGAGTTCAATAAAAAGCATCCAAACTTTCCTAGCATTGAGGAAAATGCTTCTCTAAAGAGGGGGCATGGTATGCCCTTAAAATTAGTGTACATCAAGTTATGAATAGTCATCTTGTGCCTATCTTAAATCCTAATATGTTTTGATGCATTTGGGCCCTAACATAGTGTATGATGACCCACAACTAATTCTCTTTTATTTTGGATGTGTTTTGGAGCTGACCCTTGCAATATCAATTGTTTCATCCAACAGTCATCTTGGAGCTGACTTAATTGGAGTTTTATGTTATTATGGAGGATATATATAGAATATCAAATTCATTTGTGAAGGTGATGATTTCGAGTGTAGATTTAAAGAGTGGAATGAAAAAGATGAAGTACCTAAAATCAATGTAAAGGATTAATTGTGAAAAATAGTAGTTGCATCATCAACATGTGCTAGATGCTTCTTAAAAGAAGTTCATAATCATTTTCTTACTCTAAAAATTCATGTATCTTGCTTTGAGATAGTGAGTCTCATCAAGTCCATTGTATCTTGCTTTGAGGTAGCTTAACATAGTCTACAAGTCCATAGGTAGTGAGCCTTAAGCATTGTAATTTCTTTTTAGCAGTGAGCTACATATAATGTGAGTTAATCCTCACCATGGTTTTTACTCATTGGGTTTTCCATGTAAAATCCTAGTGTCTCTATTTGATGCATGTGTTCTCTTTTTTTTCTTCCAGTTAATGTGATGATTTGTTAATCTACAAATAGAATTAGTTAAGTTTTAATATATGATGATTCACCCCCTCTTAGCACATCTTTGTGTTTAACACATTTAAGGTATCACTAAGATTTCATTTTGTAGAGGGCCACATGCTTCATCAAAAACAAGTACTTTCAAGTATTTAAGAGAATCTATCCATGGCATGAAATCAAATGAAGAAATAGGTGGACCAACACCATAGGGAAAAAAATTGAAGTTGGGGATTGGGTTTTCTTAAGATTGCAACCTTACAATAAAATATCATTGAAACAATAGAAAAAAATAATGTTGTATCCAAAATATTATGGCCCATATCATATCATGTAGAAGATAGTTAGTGTTCCCTACAAGCTTGAATTGCCATCAACAGTAAAGATACATCCATTTTTTCATGTATCCTTTTTGAAGAAGGTAATTGGGAATAATATCCCTACTTAGAGAATATTATCGGAGCTTGATGAAGAAGGAAGAATCCTACTGAAACTAGAGTTTATTCTTCAAAAATGCTTAGGAAAGCTAAGGACCAGAACACTCACTCAATATGCGTACATCAGGTTATGAATAGTCAACTTGTGGCTATCTTAAATCCTAATTAAATGGTGATATCCTAGGCATAAATAAGGTATATATAGGAGGTTGTGAGCCTTATTTCATAATCATATGGTTAATTGTATTATAATTGGAGATATTTGGAGGTTTTCCCTCTTGAAGTGGCTTATTATTCTCAGTTATTATCAAGTATTTTCAACATATTTCATATCATTTTTTATAGTGTAAGTTATTTCATTATAGTATTGATTCAGCCTGCTCCCTTTTATATGCTTTTAAACAAATTCTTAACCTTTGGTCTCATCACGCCCCACTTGACAAATGCCATTACTTCACGATCTCTCTTCATTTTGAAGGTTCCTTTCATTTTACTATTGGATTCCTACAAACATGTGAAAAAATGACACATGTCCCCTCACTGCTAACTAGTATGGGTCCTCTTCACATTAAATGATAAAATCCTACTTCCCTTTATTCCTTTTGATCGATGACTTACTCTCCAATTTCTTAGTTCTTTAAGCTGTCCCATGAAGTCTCTTGGACCATGTGTTATCGACCCCCCCTTTTCCTAATGCCCCAAGTTGTTATGATTATTGCATGTACACTTTAATCCTTTTAGGTTACTAAATACCAAGCTCATTGGGTGGTCCCCACCTAAGTCCAAGTCAGCACCATTTGTCATTATTTGGTTAATTCACTCTAGCTATGTGCTTCAAAAAACTTTTATTTCAAAGGGATAATTTTTGTGAATGAGTGAAATGCTTTGGTTTGTTCTTTGTTGAGGGGTTAAATCCATTTCACACAAAATTCTTTTTTTTTAGGGGATTTTATGTTTTCAATATTTCTCCCATGAGTTCTCAATATCATGCCAAATGTCATTCCATGATCTATTCTTTAATTTTGCATAAGTTAACATCTTCGCATGGGTGACTTGTTAGTTTTCTATATCTGTGTGAAGCCCCAAAAATAGTGATATGTTTCTAGTTTTATAGTGTTGAAAAGATATTTCTCATTTCAAAAATGGAAGTTGGAATGTCTATGATAACCATTGATCTTTGAAAGATCAATAGTTCACATTCAAAATGAAATAGCATCTAATTTTAGAGCACGCCTTTATGTATGTAAACATTCATGGTAAGTTTAGCTTTTACCTACCAATTCACCTCCAATTCTTTTCATTATTACATATGCATTTGTTATATTTATTGTGAAAATATTCTCAGAGAAAAGGTTGTGGTAGTTTCTATCATAATGAGGGTTTTCATAATATTTTTAAAGGTTTGTTGTTGTGATAAAAAAAAAGTGGTTTTGTAGACATGTAAAATTGACCTAACACCTATCACACACTCTAAACAATATTTTCACATCATCAACATCATTATCAGCAAACATCACTGGATTTCACATCAATTACATCATAAACCCTAAATTCCTCTATTAATTGAATAATACAAAATTATTTAATTAATTTAATTTTTCATCATTTTTGACTAATTAAATAAATTCTATTTATTTAATAAAGTCCTGTAACCCTATTTTTGCTATTAATTGAATAGTATGACATTATTTAATTAATTCATGTTTCATCAATTTCGACCAATTAAATAAATTACATTTATTTAATAAAATTTTAATCTCACTTTATTTTGTCCTAATTAGTTAAATAACACCAATTATTTAATTACACACTAAGTCACTTTATTCCCCTAAGTCGATTGAATTACTAAACCATAATAAGTTAATTAACTCACTTACCCTCCAAATTTAAATAATTTGAATAAACTATTCACAAACATTATCAAACATCAAATCAAACTAATACAACTTTGTTTGCAAAAGTCAAACTTGATTTGCATGTTCAACTCCAAAATGAATGAATGAATTAATCATTCTCAACCACTTTTTTGATTGAGTAAATTATGATCCCCTAATTTCTCAATCTATTCCTGATTGATCAATCTAAACCTTGACTGATCAATCTAATTCCTAACTAATCAATCTATCTCTCAATCCCATATATTATTCAATCTATTTCTTCAAACATAAATTGTGCAATCTACTTTGCATAGATTATTCATGTCTAAATCCTCTCAACATCCTTCAACCGTCGATCTTGATTCAACATTATTTAATCTTGATTGTCCATTTCGAATCACAATTTCTATATAACAAACCTCTTTCCTCATAAAAAAGAATGGAAGAATCAACCTATTCAGATAACAGAGTAATGCCAAAACACCTTTGTTAGAGCTTCAACATACCTTCGATCCACCATTCACGCATCGTTCTTCAAGATTTTGTACACAAACTATGGAGGCTTCACAGTGATACAAGCACCACATCCTCGTGAATATACTCCAATACGAGATGGGTAACGGTTTTGTTATTGAATTTAGTTATTTTTGATGTATTTCATTTACATGTTCTTGAATTCAATATTCTTAATTGTGCATTTCGTAAGTGTAGGAATAGATCTTAGATTAGTGTTCTTGATTATAGATTAGATTCTATTTCAATTATGTTTATCTCGTCTAGACTTCTATGATTTTCTTCCTCACACATTTTGGTACGCCTGATGGGACCACAGTCCTAAATACTAATGGGTTTATGAGTTTAAATTGAAGTTGCAAGTTTTCAAAGCGCTTCTGAAAAAAAATCACGTACAGTTTCATAAATTTTCATAATTACCTATCAAAGATTATGTGTATTTGACTCTAAAATCCATGCACTTGACATTGAAACCTACAAATTTGCATTTTTTCAGCACATTTGACTAATGATATAGGGTGCACTTGTAGTTTTTTTGTGCTTTTTCTCTCTAATAAAGGGTGCACTTGCTGATTTTTCAACACTTTTTCTCTGTCAAACTTGTGTCCAAGATCTGCAAACTAAAATTAGTTTTTTTCACTAACGAATGCCTAATTTTGGATTTGTGACAGGTATTAACATTTGTGTATGCAAGATTTAGAAACCACCAATACGTTTTTTGTAGGGAAGATGAACGGTCAAAGGATCTTGAATTTTTGATGCTTATTAAGTTAGGAATCCTTCATTTCAGTGCTTAAAATGAACCCTACAATAACACATTTTGTTTTAGTGCTCTAAAAAGAATCATTTCTATAACTTTATTAAGTTAGGAATTTTCAATTTATGCTTAAAAATAACCTACAACAAACGCACCTTTTTATAAGAGATCTAAAATGAATAATTTTAAAGCTTTCTTAAATTATGAATCTTTATTTGGTGCTTAAAAGGAATGACACAAATGAACACGTCATTTTTTTTCTCTAAAATAAACTATTTCAAAGCTTTCTAAATTAGGAATATTCATTTCAGTGCTTAAAAGGAACCCTACAAAACACACATTTCAATTTGGGTGCTCTAAAAATGAACTCTTTCAAAGTTTTCATAGTTAGAGAATTTTTGTTTGGTGCATAAAAAAGAACAAACAAACAAAGTCATTTGGTGCTCTAAAATATTTTTAAGCTTTCAAATTAAACATTTGGAGTGTTAATTTATTTTTTGTTGACCACAACAATTTATTTTTGTTGACACAGACTCGAATTCACTTTGTTGACCAAATAAGACCAGGATCAATTTAGAAACACTCAAAATTGGGCTTAAAAATAGAAAAAATCATTATTTTCATCTTGCACCTTTGCTATGATATTGACTGATATCTAGAACACTTCCATTGGATGCAATTAAAAAATAATCATTAATATCCTATTCACATATTTTTGGGGATAGTACCACTCAAGGTGGTTAGAAAGAATCAAACTGCTATCAATTATATGTCGTGCATTCAGTGTTTGGAAGCTAGATGGTTGTCTTCTCCCCTCGCACCTTTTGGTGATCTTGGGTGAGGAAAAACACCTTGAGCTTCACAGCTTTATTTTCAAAGCATAATTTTTAGAGGGCCATCCTATTAAGAAACATCTCACATTAGAGAACTCATAGGTGACTCAAGTAGTACTCTCATTTTGGACTGCTATATGAATAATTGTGGGTGTGAGGAAAGTTATCACCCGTTGGGTGCTACTAGCCTAAACTGACATCAGTCTCCCCTAGTATCTATGTGATATGTAAAAAACCAGAAGGGTTGGTAGGCCTCTTAATTAAGAAAAACATCGCATGTATAGGGATCTTAACATAATAATCCCACAACGTTAATAAGATCCAAATGTTTGTAGAAGCTACCCCTTTATCCAAAAACATTCTTTGAAAGTGGTGCATCAGAATTTACTTCCAATAAGTTACCTACCAAGTATGACTACATGCATGCACCATAAGTTGCATGTAAAATCATCCCTTCGGGGCATGAGGTGGGCCTACCTAAAAGAATTTCTATCTCTAGGGTTGTAAATGTTTGTTTATGTTAAAATTGCCAAAAACATTCAAAAAAAACTTGACATCAAATTTTGTGCTTGATCTAAAAAGGAATGCATCCAAACAAACACTAAACATGATAGTTGAATCACAAACCCTTCGACTTAGTGTATGCTTGTAAAACAATCCCTATATTTTCACTCCTTGAAAGGATTTTCCTTAAAGGCTTCTGAATATTCAGGCTTTTATTTCAAGCTACATTGGATCAAAGTAAGCATTTGCAAACTATGGCTTGGGTGTCATGATTTCATAACTTGAGGCCATAGACATGAAGGTAACACAAAGTCCATGCTTTTTGGGTCAGTCCATTGTTGTTGTATCACTTTCCATACTCCAAAAATAAAGAAATTGAGGAAAAAATCAACTTAAACTTGCAAAAATATGGAGAAAGATTGCTCAAATTAGAAATAAAACACATAGAGACCTCCTTTGCACAAAATTCCAGTGCCATTGCTCCATTTTCTGTCGCAGTTGCTAAAAATTCATTGCACTTTCTCTCTATCTCGAAAAAGCCACTGATGAAAATCAGTTGCATTTGACAAAAACTGCGTACTTGATGCAGAACTTGCACACTTGCTCTTATTTTCTCACACTTGCTTCTCAAGAACCAAAACACTTGCCACTAATCTACTCGCACTTGTTAAAATAGTTCACTTTTTGACTAAGTGATCACGTCATTTGATAGAAACACATAGAAGCCACACTTTCCATTCTAGCTCACATTTGCTTCACAAAAGCTTGTGCACTTGACACATTCTAGGCCACAGTTGATAAATTTGGCTGCTCTTGCTCACAGTTTGGCACCTTCACTCAAAAACCAGTGCTATTGTTCTATCCTACTAACAATTGGGAAAAACAAACCAAAGTTACTTACATGATCCTTGTTAGAAGAAAACAATTGGAAAACCAGATAAGTCATGTAGCTCTTCATCCACTTTCACCATTCCATCTTACTTTCAAAAATCAGAATCAAAGTACACAAACCTAGATTATTCCCTCGCTCACATTTCTAATGTATCAACAGTTACTTGGGACTCGCAAATAGTTCAACTAATCTTTTTTGCAACATATCCTCTAGAAGGAGAAGTGAGATATCAATCTAGGCCCCTTAGTATTTTGAGTTCCAAAAGTTGTATCACCCCAAACAACACTCAAACCCAAGGGTGTTGAGCTTCATAACAAACCATATAAAAAACATCCACAATTTCACTGTATGACCATTTGGAAACCAATTTCTCTAGTTCAACAACCAAACCTTGTAGCACTGACCCTACAACCTAGTCTCATAGACATTGAAGGTGAAAAAACTGATATCATTAGCAGTTTAAGAACCTTCATATTTGAGAAGAATGAAACACCCAACTAGTGGAGAAACGCAACAAATATCTTAGACGAAGAGGAAGAGAAAACAAACCTAGTAGTCAGAAGACCCATGTTACCACCTCCTACGTGGCAATAGATATACACCCCTCATGATATATGGTAAGAGAAAAATCCTTAAGAGGAAATCTATATTATAACTTTCAAAGAACCACCCTACCCTAAATTTTTCCAAAGGGTACATCTTGAGAAGATACCGCACCCATCAAAATACACTAGAACATTTCTATTTATGCTTCTTAATGGGCCAACCACCCCTAGATTTCATCCATTGAAAAAAAATAAAAATTGTTTTCCTTAAAAATAGAAAAAGTCCAAACAAATGTATTCATTTTCCATAGCTAGAAGTCACGAAAATGTACACAAAAGCTTGGAAATTGTTTATGACAACTACAAGATCACAACACAGGAATAACATGGAAGAAAGCAAGAAAAACACCAGCATCCCATCAAAAAACACCACAAATGATGAAGGTGGCTCATGGAGCTATAGGCCAAGTGACCTTGAAACACCCCAAAAGAGACCTATGTACAGAGACACATTCAGTGAGGAAGAGCTAAACTGCAAATAATAAGAAGTGATAGAACAAAACAACCAGGACCTAGAAAGAGTAATCATAGAGGAGATAGATATCGAGGAGGAAATAAATGATGAGGAACTATTCGAACATTCCAACAACCCCAAAGTGCTCAAACTAATGGACAAGTTGTTGAGAAAGGACCCAAATTCATAATTGTTCAATTTAGCACAGAGTGGTGCTAAACTACTAGTGGATTTTAACATAGAGGCCCTCAAGGATCCTAATCT
>CM021109.1:388876934-388904338 GCA_007115665.2 Sequoiadendron giganteum | reverse complement strand
AAAGTCTCTTGTGCTTCCTCAACTCTCTGCCTCTTAGGTCTTGGCTCTAATGGTAGTAATGTAGGATCACTCTCCGGTGGTGAATCCAAATCAATAATTTGTATCACTCCAGGTGCTCTGATCTTTGGACCTGGTTGTGATGATTTCTTCATTATTTGTTTTCCTTTCTTATCCCCCTCCTCCTCATCACTGTTGTCATTCCTCTTTCTCTTGTAAAGAGGTTGATTCACTAAGGGTTGATAAGTTGGCCTTGTTTCCACAGGCCTCACTTCTAGTCTTTGTATACCAAAATATAATTCTAAATTGACGTTCTTGGTCATCAAGGTTCCCATGATCTCTTTGAATTTATCCATCAAGAAGTCAATTTTCTTGTGGAATGGAGTGAACTCCATTAATGGATCATACTTTGGATCCATTTTATGCAGCATAGCCAACAACTTCTCATATGCAATCCACTTTTCCTTATTCAATTCCTGTCTGTTCAAATCAAATTCATTCCTGATCAGGTCCTCAGGAAAATTGAACTCATGTACAAACCTGCCACCTTTAATTTGTTGCATAAACAAGGCAAAGAAACCCTCAGGGTCATGCTTCCTCCTAGGACCACCCCTCAAATGAAAGTCATCAAAATATCTTCCAAAGTGGACCCATCCTCCCTTGGAAAAAACAAAATCAGATACAATAGTCTAGTCAGGGAACAAAGTTCCTTTTCCCCTCCCTGTCAGGTTGTCCTCGTGAATACAAGCTATTTGCCACATGACCTCGAAAAACCCCATTTTTTATGGTACATTAAATGGGAGGATATGTGGGGCTCCCTGGAAACCATATACTCTTAGAACAATACTTACAGGGTACAAGATGATGTCACCCCAATTGTGGAAAATTTTCAAATCAAACTTCCTCACCCTTGGTCTGAGGAATTCATGTAGGTCTTCAGGGACTCTAGGCACATTCAATACCAACCGAGCCCTGAGTCTAGAGAAAAATCAATTGTCAAATTATACAAAATTGGCACCTCCCTTGATGTATGATAAATCAGCACTCCAAACCTATACTGGTAATCTTTCTCCATTTAGATCTTGCCTCAACTCCATCTTCTCTTAGAAGAAGTTGGTATTCTTATACAACAACATGTGCCTTAATAGGGAATACCAAAAGAAAGGAGTGCTAGTATCCCCCACCTACAACTTCAACAATCCCTCATGTATCTTTTCTGCCAGACAAGATGCAAAGTCATACACCACTGAGAAATTGGGATGCTGAATTTGGGCCCCCATAAACATGTATGCAACTGGCATTATAGTATTAGGGTTGAATCCCAAAATCTGGCACAGTGAATAAAATGTAGTCAAAAAGTGATTGGTAAAGCAACACAGCCTAAAAGGCTCCTGGTCACTTGGGCTGATATGAATTCTTGAACTACCTGCCCTAGCCAGATGAGGAGGAAGCAGCTTCAATTTGAAAAGAGGCTTTGATCTTGCATACTCCTGCTTCATCTCCTCAAGATCAACTAGAACCAAAAATGATCTAGATTCACTCAAATCAAACACCTATTGAATTTCATCTATGCTTATACTCAGCAAAATCCCACCATCATTATCCCTTATTACTCTTGTAATAGGTTCATATCGTGTTGCCACCGCTCTGAGTAGGTCCACATCAGGGAACACATTTCGCACTGCTAGCTTCCCCATGTCATGTCTCTAGCTGTTAGAAAAGGGGTGAGGTAAGTTTCACTATCCATACCACAGCTAAACATTTCCAAACCATTCATAGGAACCCTAGCATCTGCAATGTTATAACTCTTGCACACTAGTCCTTCACCTAGGGTTCTTCCACTCATGAAAACTAAACCCCTCTTCCTATCATTTATTGATAATGGGAGTTCATCCTGAAAATTTTCATACAAATTCCTCTATAAATAATCAATATGGCCGGAATGTTGCTTTGGTGGTGCCATCTCAAATGAACTGGTGCTTCTTTAAATAATTCAAATTCTTGAACAAACTAGGGCTACCTAGAAAACAAAATTATAGCAAAACCTTGCAATTTCCCCCAATTAAACAAACCACTAACCCTACGACAACAATTAACAAGCCCTCCGACAAGCATACCGTAATTCCTTCACAAAATCATAGTCAAAATAACCAAGCAATACATAAAACAACTCACGGATTTTGCGCCTTGTAGAAGATCAAACTCCTGCTTTGATTACTCAAAACTTTATCTTTGGCTCTAAAACTACTTCGCCAAGGTGCTTGAATGCTTTGTGGTAAAATAGAATGAAGGGAAATACTTTATGTTGATCGAATTGATCCAGTAAACATCTCATCCACCATTAAAGCTCACTCACATACCGTGCCAACGACTCCAATCGCATTTGATGCGAATTCAAATTCCAACCGTCGATCTTTTTTTTTGTCAGATCATCAAACGACTAACTTAAAAAAGTTGATGTAACCTCCATCTAAGCACCAAGGGCCCACCACATTTTGCATCACCAAGGAAGTACACGTGGTGCTTGCCTGTGATGTCGCAATCAGTAAACACCTTACATCTTTGGATCACACGATGGTGGGCAACCGTTGATCTCCACCATTGGCAATCATGTTCATTCACAGCAGTCACCATCACTGAACATAACCATCTAGAAACTTTGCATCAACATTATAACATCACCATCAATCTCGAGCACGTGCATCTTGCAATTGTTTTAGTAACCCACTATATAATGTATTAAAGCCCGACAGAAAAATTAAAGCACTTCGTTAATATTTTTGGTGTTAGCAGCTGAGACACATGGTGCTCGCCCATGATATCACAATCCATTGAAACTCGGCGATGAGGCCATCATGGGATCATGGGGAACGATTAGGATCAACTGCTGAATGATCGACGGTCACTAAAAAATGTTCCCTGCAAAATAAAAAACAATTATTAAGGGGACAAGGGTACATCGCCTAGGAAAATGATAAATGATAGCTTAATGTTGTTCTTAAAAATGAGGCACGGGCCAACCTAAACTTAGAAGATAATAAAATTAGGCAAAAATATTTAACGTTGTTTATAAAAAGGGGCCCGGCCTAGATGAATCAATGGGACATAAGTCATTTTAAAACCCTCTTCAAAAAGGTAATGGCCGAATAGATCCTACCTAAGGTATTAGATAGAACATTAGGATTTTTATGAAGGAAAAAATAAAACCCCCAACCTTAGGTTTCTTCCAAATAGTATGACAGACCAGTACAGAGGCAAGATAATAATGGAACTCAAAGAACAAAATTTGAAGCTCTATCAGAAGCAACATTTCCTTGATCAACCTTGTACAAAACAACACTTTTACAATGCTCTCCAAAATCATACAATGAAATTCACACACTTCGTTATGTCTTACTGTTCCAATGCTCATACATCATACAGTTCAAAACAATGTCAACTTGAACCCATGATCAATTGCACACCCTGTAAGTTATCCCACAGCCATGGTTGATTCATTCTTTCAACCACCAGTTTGGTTCATCTTCCTATTCAACTACATCGTGTATCAATTATACAATATTTTGTGTCTCGTCGATGCCAAACTACTCATTTGACAATCGCACACACTACAATCTTTTGTCGCTCGATTGGTTAGACCTGGGTGATGTCTCTTCGACCAAACACCATCGAGATAAGTACATACCTCAATGGAAGTTTCCAAAGGTCATCCGATAGTTCATGTTCTACTGATGAATTTCTTGTTTGTGATCTCATCGGCAAGACTCACTCCAATCACAAACCATCGGGTAGACCAATACAGTTAGGACGATCATCCAAAGCTAGGCCGAAGTCATATTTCCCACTGATGAAGAACCATCGACCAAACTCATGCTAATCACACCCCATCGGTCAGACTTCAACCATCGGATGAAGATCTCAAAGCTAGGTCGAAGTTATACATCCCACCGATGAAGAACCATCAACATGACTCATTTTGATCATCACCCTTCGATCAGACTACTATTGTCAATTCGATCTTTCTAGGTCTTACCGAGGACCAAAGTTATCCCAAAGGAGTACCATCGGAAAGACTCTCGTCGATCATCACCTGTTGATCAAAATCCTACCTTCGGCAAGAGATAGAGAACTTTCACCGACCATCCAGGTCATATAGATGGATCCCATCGATAAGACAGACCATTAGTCACACTGACCTGGTCGAGTCCATTATTCACGGCTAATTTTCTTGTCAGCAAGACATTCCAAGAGTCTCACCGATTTTTCTCTTTCAGGATTTTCATGTCAGTAAGTTTGAGGCACATTTTCCAACACCATTCCAGACAAGGAGTTGGTAGACAACTTCATCTCAAATTTCCTACCCGTGAGGTCAACTACCAACTCACAATGTTATGTCCTACAAACTTTGAAGAAACAATAAAAAATGGATTGCATATTAAGATAGCACTCATTGTGAGGGGAGTCCTTAAATTGAACAACTCAAAAGACAGTCCCTCTAGTTCAATGATAAATTGAAGATCTAGGAAAAGAACAAGAACATTACAAATGATGGAGTGGTTGATGCAAGAACCTTATTGAATGCACAAAATATACCTCAAAATAAACCACAAGTGGCACAAAAGACCTACTTTCCAAATGGTACACAAAACAACCATCTTTCCTATCCCAAGAATAATCATCTAGTCAACCAACAAACGAATCAAGGAGAGTAACATAGAAAATATGATCAACCTAGGAGGTAGTTCATAGTACTAGGAGAATCACTCAAAATATTCATGCGTAAACTGGTACAAAAAAAACTCATCAAGTTGAATGATCGCCTGAACTATGAGGAACCTAGCTTCAAGACTCCAAGGTATAACGAGAAAGACATGTGAATTTCATAAAATCAAAGGACACACAACCAACAATTGTATGTGACTCAAACACCTCATCCAAGACTTAATAGACAAAGGAGAGGTATATGTTGAACATTATCCTGAGAACAAGGACTTTCAAATATACACCAACCTAATCCCAAACCACACTAAAAGTAAGGAAAAAGGAAAAGAACAAGAGTACCATAATGCTAATTACATGTATGGTGGTATTTTTTTAGGAACCCTCTCTCAAGCGAATGAAAATAGGGAAAATGTAGTGACAATATGAGGTGGAGACAAAAACTGCAATGTAACTACCCATTAAGAGAGAGTTATAATAAAAGGAGCTCCACCCAAACCTACAAACAAGGCATCTAATGACTATAGAATTGTAGACCAGCTAAAGAGAAATTTGGCCTTAATCTCAATCCTAGAGTTGTTAAAACTATCACCCACACATAGGAAAATACTTCAAAAAGAATTGGAAGCATCAGTCCCCAACTACCTCGATCCAAGTCAATTTCAAGCCATGGTTGGCAATATCATGGCTAGCAATCATTTAGTCTTTTCCGAGAAATATCTTCCCCAAAGGGTGTTCCAAAACCAAGCCCTATACATAGAGGTTGGTGTCCACAAGAACATGGTCAAGTGGGTATTGATAGATAATGGTGCAGGTCTAAACATTTGTACCTTGAAATTAATCAAGCAGTTGAGGTATTCTAATGACGTGATAGATAAAGCAAGGAGTATCACCGTCAGGTCATATGATGACCTTGAAAGGAATTCTAAAGAACGGTCAAGTTACTAGTGTAGATAGGACCAGCCACCATCGAAACCAATTTTCAATTACAACCTTGAATCATTGTATAGCCTACTCCTAGGATGCCCTTGGATTCACACATTACAAGCAATCCCTTCCACCTTCCACCAATGCCTAAAGTTTCCTCATGAAGGAAAAGAAGTTAACTTATATGTTGATCCCATGCCATTCCATTTTTATGCAAAGTTGGAAGAAAAGTATAATAAGATACAACACATACCTTGCAATGACATAACCTCCCACTCATTCTCATATGTTGAGCCTTCCATTCTTCCATTGACCATAATCAAGCCCACATCAAGTGAGCAACCGAAAATGAAAAGAAAGGTACAATTACTTGACAGGGGTAATGGGAATTACCACTTTAACCAAACACTTTGTATTGGTATGCTCACACCAAAACCTAAATCTATGGAGGTTTGAAAGAGATTAAGCCCGCTCAAATAGTGCAAATGGTAGCCAAACCCATGATTTTAACCAAGTAGGGAGACATGGAAGACAAAGAGATATTCAAAGAGGACTTCTTATCCATGATTTACAAAGAGGACCAAGAAGATCTAGAATGACCACAAACCCTTCTATTAGACCCTAGAAGTAAAGGCTACCAGCTAGTTAAACATATGGGATACAATGGAATAGGTAGCCTCAGGCTACACAAACAAGGTAGGTGGGAGCCTATCATAGTGGAACAGAGAAACAAAAATATGGGACTAGGTTATGAGCTAAAAGACATGGTTACTCCAAAAACTAGACAAACCTCTTTTAAGAAATAAGAAACTTATGCTAGCATTAAGGCACTAGATATCTACCATATCATAGACAATGATTTATCTGTCGAAGACTTATTCGACAACTTTAGCATTGATAGGTTCCCTCTCTAGTTTATCAAAACCATTCCCAATATCTATTATCAGCCTGGAATAGACTCTAATGAATATGAATTGGACTCTCCTTCATTTTTCACTGACTATAGTTCCCTCACTTCTAGTAATGATGACCTAGACACCCAGTGGGAAAAATATACCAAAGCCATACTGACCATTTCACCAACCTCCATGAGCTTTGTAGACCAAGATGATAGCCTCCCACTCTATTACCCACAACTGATAGCTTGGGACCAACAACAACATACACCTATTATGGATCAATTCCAAAATGATGAGGCAATTGTGGACTTCATGAGACTTCGAATAGACATACCAGCAGGAGATCACAAAGCAGGGTTCGTCATGGAGCTCGAATGAGATGCATACTTTGGTGGAGAGATTGAAGCTTCTAGTCACAAAATAAAAAGGAAAATATAAAGATCAAAGTGAGGTCCCTTAGAGAAAACTACATTGTGGCTCTATCGGATCTAGAAAAGAAAAAAATAAACTACATATCGGAAGGTGAAAACATCCCAAAGGCACCTAACGATGGAAGGTTCAATCTCCCCATATCTGAGTACCAAGAAATATCAATGCTCCCAGTAGAAGAAGTAGAGTCCATAAATTTTGGAACAGTAGAGGATCCAAAAATCACATACCACGCGTCATCACTTGATACTGAAGAGAAAGAAAATTTCACAACATTCATCAATGATAGCAAGGTAAATTTTTCCTAGATCTATGCTGCCATGCCTAGAATAGATCTAACATTAGTGGTAAATCATTTAGCTATAGTCCCTGGAGAAAATCCTATCAAGCAAAAACTTAGAAAAATGCATCCTCAGAAAGCATTGCTAGTAAAGTAAGAGCTAAAGAAACTAATAGATGTGGGTTTTATAAGACCCATTCACTGATACATTTTGACTCAATTTCTGATGAAAGGTCGTTGGAATTTTGATGAACTTTCATTGGATGAATTTCGTTGGAATTTCATTGGAGGAATTTCGTTGGAATTTCGACGAAATTTGAAACATCGAAATTCTGACCCAGCCGACGATGCTGGGTTAGAATTTTGACATTTCAAATTTCATCGAAATTCTGACGAAAGGGCGTCAAAATTCTGACAAAATTTCATCGAAAATTGAGTCAAAATGGATCAGTGATTGATTATCCACAATGGGTATCAAACCTAGTACCTGTGTCAAAGCCTACTGGGGGCATAAGGATATGCATAAATTTTAGAGACCTAAACAAGGCCTATCCAAAGAATGACTTTCCATTGCCAAGTATCTACATGACCATGGATCTAATAGTAGGGCATGATATGTTTTCCTTAATGGATGGTTTATTCAGATATAACCAGATAAATATCTCTCTAGATGATCAACACAAAACATCGTTTACTTGTGCTTGGGGGACCTTTTTTTGGAATGTAATGCCTTTTGGACTAAAGAATACAAGAGCAACATATCAAAGAGAAATGACAACCATATTCCATGATATGCTACACACCATTATGGAAGATTATGTGGATGATATTCTAGAAAAATATGTCAAAATGGAAGATCACTTGTCAAATCTTGCAAGGGTGTTTGATCAGCTTGAACAATATAATATGAGACTCAACCCTAAGAAGTGTGTGTTCAAAGTGACATCAAGAAAGATGTTAGGGTACATAGTGTCAATAAGTGGGATTGAAGTGGACCTTGAAAAAGTAAAATCTATACTAGAGATTCCTCCACCAAAAACACTAAAATAGCTGAGGAGTTTACAGGGAAAGTTGCAATCCATCAGGCGATTTATTGCATAATTGGCAAAAAAAATTCACCCTTTCACTTATCTTATACACAAGGATATCACCTTCAAGTGGGATGGAATATGTGAACAAGAATTCCAAAAATTCAAGGAGTACCTACTTACTCCTCCTATACTCATGCCACCTATCCCAAACAAGGAAATGGTGCTCTACGTATCTACCACACAAGAAACTTTGGGAGTTCTCTTAGCCTAGCTAGATGATAACAACAAAGAAAGAGCAGTCCACTACATCAACTAAACACTGGTGGGCTATGAACTGAACTACTCGCCCATTAAAAGAGCATGTCTCTCAGTCATATTTGTGACACAAAAGCTGAGGCACTATATCTTAAATAGGAAGGTAAAGTTGATTAAAAAACTAGACCCACTCAAGTACCTACTAGCAAAAGAATCCCTAGCAGGCCAAATTTCCAAATGGGTGATGATCCTAAGTGAATTTGATATAGATTATGTGGATATAAGAGCCATCAAGGGACAAATCATAGCAGACCAATTGGTCGAAGCACCCATAGATGATCACAAGCCTCTAATAGTTGACTTTTTAGATGAGAGTATTTTGATGAAAGAATAGACATGCAATTGGATTTTATACTTTGATGGGTCCCACACTTAGCATGGCTCTGGAGAAACTATTTTTTTTCTCACACCATAGGGAGATAGTATACCCAAGGCATACAAGATCACTTTTCCATGCACAAACAACATCTCAGAATATGAAGCTCTTATCACAGGGCTCAAAATGGCTATTGAATGGAAAATAAAAGAGCTATAGGTCTTCAAAGATTCTTAGCTAGTAATCAGATAGGTGAACGATGAGAACCAAACAAAAGATGACAAGTTGATTTCATATAAAAGGATGGTGGATAGCTTCAAGGAATAATTTATCACAATAACCTTTGAGAAAATTTTATGGATCAAAAATAGAGCTGCCAATGCAATGGTAACAATAGGCTCACTGTTGGATATTCCGCAGAATGTTCCTAAGAATGAGTTCATCATCAAACAACTACACGTACCTGCATTCAACATCCCATTATCAAAACTAGTATGTGTTGTTTTTGGTTCTAACTCCCCATGGTACCAAGACACCTTTGACTACATCCAACACGGTATCATACCACTTGACCTAACAACCACTCAAAAGAAGACCTTCACCTATAGGACTTCCCAATTTATAATCCTAGGAGATACCCAATACCGTTGTAGTCTAGACAGTATGTTACTCTAGTGTCTTAATGTGGAAGAAGCACAAACACCCGTACAAGAGTTAAATGAAGGTGTTTGTGGGTCCCACTCTAGCGGACCTAACCTAGTCCAAAAACTACTTAGAATAGGGTATTATTGGCCCTCCATGGAATAGGGATGCATGCAGTATTCTAGAAAGTATTTTCAATGATATAAGTATAGTGATCTGGTTCGTGTAATAGCATAGGATTTGAGACCCATCACAACACCATGGCCTTTCTCACAATGGGGATTAGACCTAGTAGGTAAGATTTCATCATCTTTGACTAATGGGCATAAGTTTAATATCATAGTAATAGAGTATTTCACTAAATGGATAGAGTAAATTCCATTAACCTATATCACTGGAAAGTAGATATCAAAATTCATCTTGAATTATCTGATCTGTAGGTATGGAATTCCCCAAACGATAATAATGGACAATGGAACCCCATTCAAAAATCAAGACATCCAAGAACTCTATGCTTAATTCTCTATCCAACATAGATTTTCCATGCCCTATTATTCCCAAGGAAATAGTTAGGTTGAGGCATCTAATAAAACCATATTGAAAATACTAAAAAAGACTTTAATGAAGTCGGTCGTGATTGGCATCTATAGCTAAACCCAACCCCATGGGCTTATTGAACAAGCATCCGAACACCTATAGGTGCTACATCATTTTCCTTGGTCTATGGATCATAGGTTGTCTTACCTATTGAGTTTGAAATCTCCTCATTGTGAATCTCATTAAAAGGCATGGTCAACAATGAAGAATACAGGGTATCCAGGCTAAATGAATTAGAGCTCCTAGATGAAAGGTGTTTGAGTGCATTAAACCATCTACAGGTTTATCAAAATCAGCTCAAATGAAATTATGATTAAAAAATCAAAGATATAAACTTTCAAATTGGTGACTTGGTCCTCAAGGAGAATCAAAAGGTACAAGTGAATCAAGATGGCAAAGGAAAATTTGAACCCAATTGGTTAGGCCCATTCGTCATCATAAAAAGCTACAGCTCTAGGACCTATTAGTTGGCTACTCCTGAAGGTGAACCTTTAGTTGAATCATTGAACAAAAGCCACCTCAAGAAGTTCTACACATGACGCACGTCTGAATACCCCAAGAAAAAGGGTTAAAATCCAAAAAAATAGAAAAAAGGATAAAAAAGAGCAAAAAAAGTCAAAAAGAAATAAAAACAGTAAAGAGAAATAAAATGTTCTCTAAGTGAAAACCACTTTTTGGCACTTCTAAAATAGGTACCATAGTGAAAACATGGCAAATAGGCACTATGTTTGAATAAGACTCACAACATTATCTATTGGTACTAACCACAACATTCAACCATTCATTCCATAATAAAACATGTATCCAACCATGGCTTGTTATTGATTGAGGAAAGTAATCTTGTCTCCAACTGAGGGTAACTTCTCAAAGTTGTTCATAGATTAGATTTTGAACATCCTATCATAGAAAAAAAGAAAAAACAACAAAAATAAAATAAAATTGAAAAAAATATCAAAAAAAAAACATCATTGGATTATTTCTTCACTCAAAAAATCTAAGATATCAACATTTGCTTGAACCCCACAACTAGTTCAAGTAGATTTCCTGTAACATATCTTGTAGACATAGAAGTGGAATATCAATCCAAGTTATCAATGTTGTTCATCCCAAAAACAAGTTTATGCTTTGATTCAATCGGTCAAACTACGTGGTCTCTGTGTGTACAATGTAGGAAAGGCTTATCTCTGATCAGCCCCTGAGGCCTTAGGTCAATCCCCTTAGGTTTCTATCATGCTTTATTTCAACTTAGTCAAAAAATATAAAATCCAAAAACATTCACAAAATCAAAAAATCAAAAAAATCCAATCCAAGTGAATTATAAGACTCTGTGTGTACAACGTAGGCAAGGCTTATCTTTGATGAGCCCCTGTGGCCCTAGGTTAGTCCCCTAAAAACAAAATAAATAGCATCATAAAACTTAGAAAAATAAAAAAAAGACCTACTCCATTATCACAATCTGCAATAAATTTTTCATCCATAATAAAAAAATTATCACCCTCACCTTTTTGAAAAAACAAATAAACAAACAAAGAAAACATCAAGAGCTAGAACTTTCAAGCAAAACAATCACAAAGATATGACTGCAAAATAGACAAAAACACTGCCAAAGTAATACCTACCTATCTTTTGACAATTCACCAACAACATCCCGAGATATGCCTTAACGGATCTGTTCCTACGATAGACATGATGAACAATGGATAATAGCCCTGAAACCTCAAACATATATGGCAAGTGATACTGCAACTATGTTTTTATCTTTTTATAGTCTTATCATTTTTATTTATTTTATTGACTCATTCCCATGATCTCTTGAGGATGTCCATAAGGATTTAGAGAAGAAGGAATGGGGGAAATTGAGCATCATTTTAATTTACTGTTTGTAAGATATTTTTATAATATTACGATGGAGAATACATGCTTTATTGAGTGTATGGAGGTTGTGATGAAATAATTCATGAACAAGTTTCATGTTAGGTGTTCTATACCTCTCTATATAACTAGTCTGAAGAGTTTTAAACACAACCTTACTATATACTTTAAACAAATTTTTCGTATGTTTGTTATGGACAAGAATATTATTTGTATGTTGAGTCAAAGTCCACGCAATGGATACAATTCACCTTGGTCATTTATACCCTGGTGCATCATATCTATTTGCTGCATCAAAGGGGATTTTTCAAACTGTGAAACCTCTAAGAAAAGAGAAAGAAAAATCATCAACAACTAACAACATCAAATTTATATCCATCATTAGATATTTCTTATAATTAAAATCCATCCTGCATCACAATATCATTAGTACCATATACACCCTACATCCACAATGTCGTAAGTACATATCATGATGATAATGAAAGCAATGAAAACATCATGTGTCATGAATAAATGACATGCATCCATCATATATCAACATCATATAAACATCATATATCTAAATGATATATTGATCATCCATAATAAAACACGATATGAAACAATATATGATCCATCTATACATGTCATATTCATACATCAAAAAAGTAAAAAAACACATATATGACCGTACATCATCATACATCATCATCCATAATCATCACATAAACACATAATAAAGTCGAATCAAAGAAGGTATATCTCATATATATCATCATAAAAAAAGGGAGAATGTCATAGCACACCAAAATCAAGAAATAAAGTGTGATAGGATAATACAAAATGATACATATATACGAGGCCTTCACTGGGCTGATGAATAATATATACAAAAATCATGTTTGTAATATGTCTTTGAGTAATGAGCATCATAAAGATCAAGAACCTCCTACTTATCAAAAATAACACTGTTTGGCAGAAAATGAAGGACTCTATAGACTAGGCTATGGATCACCCTCTAGATTTGGCTCTTATAGAATGACCAATTGACTCACCACCACTGCTTGCAGTACTAGGCTCTCTAAATCTAGGTCCTCTTTATGCCCGAGGAACAAAGGAATCATAGAGAGTCTGATAGTATGTGGCCCTTTGTAACAACTGATCCCGCTCTGCACGAAGGGTATCACTCTCTACTCTAAGAGTATCACTCTCCACCGTAATCAATTATAATTGAGCCTCTACAACATGCCATCATCCGCTCTCATTGTCTCCTTCCACCCTCAGTCTATCCCTCTCAGCACTCGCGGTAGCAACTTGAGCCTTCACAACTTGTCGCCATAGTACCTCTACATCCCTCATGGTTGTCATCTATGCTAATAATACTTCTATGTCTCCAGCTAGAGGATGGGGACCGAGAACCTATCCATGAGCTTGGGGAATCTTATCATCCTAACCACCCTATGCTCCATCATGTCGGGCTCAACCAAGTTGCTCGACTAGAACCTCAATATGTTTCCGCTCTCTACGATGACCTATGATGCCTACTCTACCTAATGCGAGATCACTACCAGGATCTATAAATCTCAATGGCACACATCATACCCCCCACTAATCAAAATTGAGAGTAGTACCCAAATCTGCTAAACCCACTGACCAACCCCATTTGACTAGGGTAAGCACTTTGAAAGCAACAATGGAAGCATCTCTATCAGCAAAATAACCCCATACTCAGACCTCTCTAGTGGTCCAAACAAACCGAGCCTCATATATATCAAGAAACTAGACATGTCCCTCTCCAAACTACATGCACACTTTGTCAGGTAAGTATTTCTCTAGAAGAGAGTGAAAGTGACCAATCAACCATCTGTTCTACTGATGGTACACTAACTGCTTTGGATCCTTTGACCATGCATCACAATCCATATAAGGCCTCCAAAAAAAACCTAGCATGTCATTGAACACATGGTACCAGTACGGAAGATCAAGATCCCTAGGCAAGGTATAATGAAGAAATTCTCCATAACGATAGGAGTATGAATCACCATCAATAGGATCCTTTATACCTATGTAGAGATGGGTGGGAAGACATGAACCCCATGCATATTTGGTCATATGATCAAATATACCCTCAATACAAATACCCCATCCAATAGGGAACTAATGACCTCTCTTATCAGGAACAACAAGTCCCAAAATCAAACCGCAAAGAACAAGGGAAACAGGGTCTGCACTGCCAATGATAGACAAATCAATCTCAAACAATCAAACCTTCAAGTTTCTAACACCCAGCACATGCCGCATGGCATGGGTACCCCATAAAAAATGGTATGTAATGAGCTCACCATGGATAGTAATGCAGAGAATCCTCCACACATCCTCAAGTGTAATGATGGTCTCTCCTATAGGTAAATGGAATGAAGAAGTATTTAAATGCCACCGCTCCATGAGCACGATCATCATCACTGTGTGAGATCGGATGGGAGGCATGTAACAAATATGATGAAGCTTCACCGCATCTAAGAAATCTCGCTCCAAAACATTGAAATGGGAAATAAGATCAAATAGATCCTGAGGTCATCCCTCCCTCGGCTATAGTGGTTTAAGGACCACCTACAATCATTTTAACCCACAAGGTTATGGTTTTTCTTTGAACGCATAAAATAAACAAAAATGATGAAAAATGAGACTTAGGGTTCCAAAACAAGCAAAAGCGAGTGAAACTTAGCAAAGACGAGGGAACTTTATCAAATACGATGAACAATGACAAAAGTGAAGGTTTAGAGAAAAAGTGCCAGAATCAAAAGTGCAAAGTTTTTGCAAATGCGCAAAAATAAATCAAGAGCAATCAAAATGAGCCAAAGCAATCAAAAGTGAAAAAAAAGAGAAAAATTGAATTACAAAGGTGAAAAACCTGATCAAATGCGAAGAACTAAAGCAAGTGCACAATTTTTTTGTAAGTGCGAGATTTCTAAAAGAAAAATGCATAGAAACTAATTCAAGTGTGCTAAAGAACCTGAACCTACGCTTTTGACATGAGGAAATTTGTACATGAATTACGAGAACATGTGCAAATGAAAAACAAGAAGCGAGAGGGTACATACTGGGCCATCAATGCCTATGGGCCATCCAAACTCTTGAACCAAATTCGAATGATGTGGGGTTCCCTGAATCCTAGGCATTGCTCCTCAACAACTGACAAAATGGGAAACCTAGAAACAATAATTCACTATAGGATCAAAGCACAAATGAGGTAATTAGAACCCTAATTACTTATTTAAACCCTCTAAGACCCTTTTTTACCTAAGAAACCCTAATTTTTAATTAGGAAACCTTCCCACGTTCAAATTATAAGATCCCAAGAACATTTAAATGAGCAATGAGGGACCTATAGACTTAATTTTTCATCCTAAGCACATCTAAACTAATATAGAACAATGTCATGAGTCTGACCTCAAAATTGAATATTTTGGCCAACCTCTCGAGGGGGCAGCACAAAGTCCTACAATTATTTCGTTGACCACCAAGGCACAGTGGGGTATAATTTATTTTCAAAATCTTCATCTTAACATCGAATCTTTGAAACAAAGTAACCAGTACTTTGTATCAAAGAGGGGGAAAATGTAGACATGTAAAATTGACCTAACACCTATCACACACTCTAAATGACATTTTCACATCATCAGCATCATTATCATCAAACATCACTACATTTCACATCAATTGCATCATAAACCCTAAATTCCTCTATTAATTGAATAATATGACATTATTTAATTAATTCACTTTTTCATCATTTTTGACTAATTAAATAAATTCCATTTATTTAATAAAGTCCTAAAATGCTATTTCCATTATTAATTGAATAATAGGACATTATTTAATTAATTCACATTTCATCAATTTTGACCAATTAAATAAATTACATTCATTTAATAAAATCCTAATCTCACTTTATTTCATCCTGATTAGTTAAATAACACCAATTATTTAATTACGTCACTAAATCACTTTATTCCCCTAAGTTGATTGAATTATTAAATCATAATAATTTAACTAACTCACTTTCCCTCCATATTGAATAATTTAAATAAACTATTTAAAAACATTATCAAAAAATAAAATCAAACTAATGCAACTTTGTTTGCAAAAGTCTAAATTTGTTTGCACGTTCAACTCCAAAATGTATTAATTAATTAATCATTCTCAACCACTTTTCTGATTTAGTAAATTACGATACCCTTATTTCTCAATATATTCCTAACTGATCAATCTAAACCCTGATTGACTAATATAATTCCTAACTAATCAATCTATCTCTCAATCCCATAGATTATTCAATCTATTTCTTCAAACACACAAATTGTGCAATCTACTCTGCATAGATTATTCATGGCTAAATCCTCTCAACATCCTTCAATCATCGATCTTGATTCAACATTGTTTAATCCTAATCGTGCATTTAGAATCACAATTTCTATATAAAAAACCTCTTTCCTCACAAAAAATAATGGAAGAATTAACCTATTCAGACAATAAAGTAATGCCAAAACACCATTATTAGAGCTTCAACATACCTTCAATCAACCATTCATGCATCGTTCTTCAATATTTTGCACACGAACTATGGAGGCTTCACAGTAATACGAGCAACCACATCCTCGTGAATATACTCCAATACAAGATGGGTAACGGTTTTGTTATTGAATTCAATTATTTTTTATGCATTTTGTTTACATGTTCTTGAATTCAATATTCTTATATATGAGTGTGAATTTTCACCCCTAACGCAAATTCCCCTTCCACCCCTTTACACTTTAAAAAACTGAAGGTGGAGGCTTAATTCCACTTAAGCCCATTGCTTGCATTCCACTTGGTGCCTTGTTTGTGTGTCGGTGGGGGTGTTTCTGTTGGAGAAGTCTGCATGATGCACGGACATCCTTGCCAGATTCCTGTAGTTGGAGACTGCAAAGATATTACACTTTCGATTGGAATTCGAAGTGTAACACCCCTCTTTGGTTGACCGACCTGAATATGGTCGATTTTCGCCTTCTCCTTCATATTCTTGACCATTCCATCCATTCCCAAGTTTTTGAATCTTAGTAGAAGCTTTGCAAGATCAACTTGAGCACTCTCTCCATTTCCATTCATCCATTTTCAAGCTTTGTAGCAGCACCCTTCACTCCATTGCAGCAACTCACTACTCCATCACTTTGATAGTGTGAGCGCAGAACTGACACTGCGACAACAGATGGTTGATTCCCTCTTGTTCTCTCCTCCACAAGCCTTGAGTGCTTTGAATGGAGGTGGTAAACTCCTCTAAATCTCCTCTATTTTATTCAGTTGGGTAAGAACTTATTGTCTTGTAGTGTTTCTTGCATACATAGCTTGTATCTCCCTTCTTCATCATTATTTCTATCATTCCATACTTGGTTGTCCATGGAGATGGAAACACCAAGACGGGGGTCTAACTGAGGCAGGCCCCTATATAGCCCCAACAACTTCCCCCTTTATTGTGTGCAAGTGGAGAGAGCTTGAGGCAAGCTGGCGAGGAGGATATTCAATGAGATCATCTTCGTCACCCTCTCAGTAATATACCTCTTTTATCACTTCCATATTTACTTTTCTCTCTTCTTAGATTTGTTCTTTGCTTCCTGAAACTACTAGACTGGACTATCAGTCCTTTCTCAGGATTCTGACCTTGTCTTTCTGGTTCTCTGGTTGTACGAATGCTAGTGCACTTGTGAGACGTCAGCATGCCGCACTGTCATCCTAAAACCGTGCTTTTTTCCTTAGACAAAGAGTTGCCTGAGACGCAGAGTTGACTCTAGAAAAGTGACTCATCTAGTCTTCTTGCAAATCCTGGGATCGTAGAGTGATTGAAGGACACATAATCCTCATCATTCTCATCCTTTTCATCCTAACCTTCCTTTGAACTGAGGTAAGTTTTGTTGAGAATACGTGCCCCAAACTCACTGGTTGAAGCCCTGATATTGTCTCCGAGCAGAAAAGTCACTTATGACTTTAGGTTAAGCGCGCTTACCGCCATACCACGGGTGATCATTCACTGAGGTGTGGTAGCGCAATTACTGCTATACCACAGAGCCTCTTATCAGCTGCAGTAGTTAAGTGGTCGAATCACGATACCGTGAGGATATTCAAGACATGGTGTGGTCAAGTGATTACCACCACACCGCGGAAGCTTGTCTCTTGGGCTGCGATGGCGCGGTTATCGCCATACTGCAGGTGAGTGTTGGTCAGTGAGCAGTGATGTGGTGGATCTTGTGGTTTGTTTGACATTTCACCATCTTACCATGGAGGTTTGTGAAATAACGAGCAGTAGTGTGGTTACTACCACACCATGGGCATTGTCATCCTAGCTAGCGGTAGTGAGGTAAACTGCCACACCACAGAGACTTAATGAATATGAAGTGGTAGCACGGTATAAAGGAGAAAAGCTTTGATTCATTGACTGTTGATGTGTATGTCGGTCAGTGGTCATCTGTTGACTTGGACAAAGGTAGTTCAAATTCCTGGGATGTTCGACAGTTGGTCTGTACAGGGGAAGTTGAACCAAATGGACTGAACATAGAATAATCGATCATGACAGTTACTATACATTGTAACGTATGGAACCGTAACAGTTTGGACAATTCGATAATGGGTTAATCAATGAGCTCTTTGATTGAGATTATTCAATGAATTTTGTTGTATGTTGTAAGTGGCATTGTAACAATGTTATTTTCAATACAAGGTTGATCAGGGAAATGTTTGTTGTTGTAAATTGTCATCTGGAAAAGAGAGTATGCAACTTGTATGTGATTTGATTACTATAATACAAGTGATCTTTCTTTGGTGTGGTGGGTTTTTCTCCCGTAAGGTTTTTCCCATGTAAATCTGGTGTTAATTGTGTTATGTGTTTATTTCTCCATTTTGTTATTTCTTACATGTGCATCTTAATGAACTGTAATTGTAAACTTTAGAAAGGAATATCTCTATTCTCCTCTGAATCTTGGCATTAGGAAAAAAATCTGCAATTGAATTTTTCCTAACAAGTAGTATCAGAGCCTAGCTAGTTGTGTTATCCTTGTGGGTAGGTTGGTTTTTTGTGTCAATTTTTGTTCAGTGGGAGTTTTGTAGAATTCTAGAAATTTTTCTAATTATAGATTGAGATGGCAATGACAAGTACATTTGGAAGGATTGAAATTGAGAAATTCAATGGCAGCAATTTTGAGTTGTGGAAACTTAAAATGGAAGACCTGTTGGTGGATTGTGATCTTTGGATTGTTGTTTCTAGAATGAAACCTACAGGCATGAAGCAAGAAGATTGGGAACTGGTAGATCGAAAAGAAAAAGAGTTGATAAGACTCTGTTTGGTAGACTCTACTCTCTTGAACGTTCATGAAGAGAAGACTGCATCTTCATTGTGGAAGAAGATTGGAGATATTTATCAAGGTAAATCCTTGGTAAATAAATTATTCTTAAGGAAGAAGTTATACTCTTTGAAAATGCAGGAGGGGGCATCTGTGGCTGATCATCTGAATATGTTGAACACGCTAATTACTCAGTTAACATCTGTGGGTGTGAAGATTGATGATGAAGACCGTTGTATGTTATTGTTATGTTCTTTGCCACATTCTTGGGATCACTTGGTGATGGCAATTGGGAGCACGACAACCACTTTCAAGATGGAGGATGTGGTTTCTTCTTTTTTATCAGAAGAGATGAGAAGGAAATCTTATGAGATGGTGAAGGAGGCTCTTGTTGTTTGAGGAAAATCGAAAGAAAAAGGAAAGAAAAAAGACAAGAATTCCAAATCGAAATCAGAAGGGAGATCAAAGTCTCCTGGCAAGAAGTCCAAGGTGAAGTGTTGGAATTGTGGGCAGCCTGGTCATGTCCGAAGGGATTGCAAAGAGGAGAAAAACAAGTGGAAGAGGAATTCTTCTGACAATGATTCTTCTTAGAGCAATGCAAATGCCTTTATTGTAGCCTTGTCAACTCAGTCATCAGATGATGTCTGGTTGATTGATTCTGGATCATCTTTTCATATGACATCTCATAGAGTCTAGTTTACAAAGTATGAAGAATGTGATGGTGAAAAGGTGTATTTGGCAAGCGATTCATCTTTGGAGATAGTTGGCCATGGGAGAGTAAGAATTTAGTTTCCTGATGGAAGAATTAAGGGAATTGATGGCATAATGCATATACCAGGTCTGGCTCAAAATTTACTTTTTGTAAGCAAGTTGAATGATGTTGGACTGCAAGTCTCATTCTTTGTTAATGGTTGTAAAATGACTAAAGGCTCGATGGTGTTGGCTAGGGGTGCCCGAACTGGTACTCTATTCAAGTTGGATGCATTGGTTGTTCAATGCAATAGTTTCTCTGCAAAGTCAAAGGAGGTTGTTCGTAAAGAGAATAATGAAAATGTTCCTTTTGGGGAAAAATCCTTAGAAGTTAAACTTCCAGCAGAAAAGACTATGCTCTAGCATCAAAGGCTTGGTCACATTGGTGAGAAAGGTTTAAAAGCCTTGAAAAATAAAATCCTAGTTGAGGGGCTTGATGATTGTAACCTTGAATTTGAATTATGTGAACATTGTATATATGGCAAACAACACCATGTTTCATTCTACTCTAGTCCTCATAAATCTTCTGGTGTTCTAGATTATATTCATTCTAATGTGTGTGGTCCAGTGGATGTTCCTTCGTTATTGAAGTCTAAGTATTATGTTTCTTTTATTGATGATTATTCGAGAAGGGCATTTGTGTACTTTTTTAAAAGTAAATCAGAAGTGTTCAATCATTTTAAGGAATTTAAAAACCTTGTGGAAAATTAGATTGGAAGAAAAATAAAGTGTCTAAGGACTGACAATGGTGGTGAGTTTTTTTCAGATGAGTTTGAAATGTATTGCAAAGACCATGGGATTAAGAGGCATAAAACAACACCTTACACTCCGCACCAAAATGGAGTTGCTGGAAGGTTTAATAGGACATTGATGGAGAAGGCAAGAAGTATGTTGAGCAATGCTGGTCTGGAGCAGATGTTTTGGGCTGAGGCTGTGGCTACAACATGTTACTTGTTGAACAAATCACCTTCTTCGGCTCTTGTTGATAAAACACTTATGGAAGCTTGGTCTGGTAAGAAGCCCTCTCTTAGACATATTCATGTTTTTGGCTGTGAAGCATGTGTTTATGTGTCGGATGTGAAAATATCTAAATTGGACAACAAAGCTAAAAAATGTATCTTCATTGGGTATGGTCTTGCTGTGAAAGGATACAAGCTTTGGAATCTTGTGACTAAGAAGGTATTGTACAGCAGAAGTGTAATCTTCCAGGAAATGAAACCTTCTTCAGTGGATTTACAGCCAGGGATGAAAGAAGAGGAAAAGAAGAAAGATGTTGTTGAAATTCCTCTAACTCCAAAAAAAGAGGAACAACACATTGAAAGTGCACCTGAAACTGAGGAGAGTTCCTGTAGCTCTAAGATTTATAAACAAGAAGAAGAACCATAACCTTGACCTCAGCCTGTGAGGAGGTCTACACGTGAGAAGAAACAACTAGATAGGTATGGATTCTCTATGTTAGATTCTAGGTGTGCCTATGCTTTGATTACTAACATGAATGAGCCTAGGACTGTAAAAGAGGCAACTAAAATGTTTGATTCAGATTCCTAGTTAGAATCCATGAATGAAGAATGGCATCATTAATAAAAAATGTTACTTGGGATCTGGTTCAATTGCCTGAAGGTAGAAAGCCTATGGGCTGCAAATGGGTGTTTGAAAATAAAATTGGTCTAGATAGTTGTGTTGAAAAGTATAAAGCAAGGTTGGTTGCGGAAGATTATTCCCAGGTAGAGGGAATTGATTATGGGGAAGTTTTTTCTCATGTAGCAAAGCTGACATCTATCAGATTTATTTTATCACTTGCAATAGCATATGATTTGGAGATTGAGAAGATGGATATGAAGACAACATTTCTTCATGGTGATATTGAAGAAGAAATATATATGTCCCAGCCTGAGCACTTTGTGAGAAAAGGTAAAGAAAATCTGGTTTGCAAGTTGAAAAAATCTTTGTATGGTTTGAAACAATCACCTAGAATGTGGTACCAGAAATTTGACACATTTATTTTGTCATTGGGATTTGTAAGATCAAAATCAAATCATTGTGTGTACTGCAAGACTAAAAATTATCGAGTTCTTATTATTGCCCTTTATGTTGATGATATGTTGTTCATAGGAAATAGTAAGTTAATGATTTCTGATCTAAAGTCTTAGTTGTCTGTAAAGTTCAAAATGAAAGATCTTGGTGCAACTAGGTATATTCTAGGGATGGAAATAACTAGGGACAAAGAAAGCAGAAAAATTTGGCTCAGCCAAAGTAACTGTTGACGCAAAATTTTGCATGTAGCAGCAGTCTTATGGGAAACTTAGCTATTGGAGGACATGGTGCGCTAACTAAGTGACCTCCGGGATTTTATCGAAGCCGGCTCTTCGCTTAGTGGTTTGAGGAAAAAGATAAGGAGAATAACATGAATGTAAAACTTACACTACAGGCGATGCGCCAAAGTCTTTGACGAATTTTACCAGAGCACAGTGCATAATGCAAAGGCCTGAACCATTAAATTGCTATTAATTAAGATACATTTTCTCAAAAGCACTTGTCATTCAACACCATCCTTCTATATGCATAATGTAATCAAACATAACTTTGCTTTAACATAGAAGAGTCGAAGAAACATGATCTGTATTTATATTAGCTATGAAAGGTTACGAAAACTGAAGAACAAGCATTCATACAAAAATAAAGACAATAGCACAGGTCAATAGTACCAATGAACAATTGAAAACAAAAAGGCTGAATCTATTTGGCACAGTCCGAAGTCTTTGAATTGAAGATAACTATTACACAAGGCTTAATCCTCAGTGCTTGAGAGATCTCTTAAACTTCATCAACAACCTAATAAAAGAAAAACCAAGCCCTATATATAGGCCATCCCACTGCCTGAAAAATGCATCATGGAAGAGAAGACCACACGCGGTGATCCTCAGCCCAGATGATCTGAGCCGCCACAGTAAACATCCATCGATCAGCAACACACCAGCAAGGCCACGATACGAAATGAAAAACCATGCAGAAACAAGAGAAGACACGCGACAGTGGAAAGCACAAAAGATCCATTGGCATTTCCAAGGTAACTGGCGCAGGAAAAAGAAATGCCACGTGTCATCCAGACGAAGCTCGACAGAAAGCAGCAAGAACGCCCAGCAGAAATCCACGAGAGGGAACCACGTGGAGAGCTCCGAGCAAAAGTGAAGAATGAGGTGGAAAGCAAAGGATGAGGTGGGTCCGGCTCAGAAGAGCAGCCAACATGAGCCACGCGGCACGCAAACGGAGACTGTCAAAAAGTGAAACGAAGCTAAAGCAAAAAGCTTCGTGAGACAGCCATGTGGCGAGCTCTGAAGATAGTAAGCATACAAAATTAAGGCGTAGCCACAAAAGAAAAGAAAATGGCCAAGGCATAGGTGGTTTTTGATTGAACAGTAAGTATATTAACATTGTTCTTGAGAGATTTTGTATGAATGATTGCAAGTAGCTAGTTGTTCCAGTTTTGCAAGGAACGAAGCTATCTGTTGAAGATTGTCCAAAATCTCCCACTGAGATGGAGGACATGACCAAAGTGCCTTATGCTAGTGTAGTTGGAAGTTTAATGTATGCAATGGTTTGTACAAGGCCAAATATTTCCCAAGAAGTGGGATTTCTTAGCCGATTTATGGCGAATCTAGGAAGGACACATTAGGATGTTGTGAAAAGAGTGTTTAGATATCTGAGGGGCACTTTGGGATATGCTTTGTGTTACCATGGAAATTTGGTTGGATCACAGAGGACTCTTAGCATTCATTTATATGTGGGTTTTGATTGGGCAGGGGACATTGACAGGAGGAGATCCACTAGTGGATATTGTTTCATGATGAATGGTGGTGCAGTTAGTTGGTTGAGCAAGCGATAGGCTGTAGTCCCTTTATCTACTACAAAGGCTGAGTACATGGAAGCAACTCATGCCTGTAAGGAATCCATTTGGCTTAGAAGGTTGTGTTCTGATATTGGTTTTGATGCAAGGTAGATTATTATTTATTGTGATAGTTAGAGTGTTATTTTTTTGGCAAAAAATCTAACTCTCCATGCCAGGACGAAACATATCAATGTGTAGTATCACTTTGTTCGAGATATGGTGGAGGATAGAAAGGTTGGTTTAGATAAGGTTGATACTCTAAAGAATGTTGTTGATGCATTGACAAAGCTAGTGAGCACAGACAAGTTCAGATGGTGTGTGAGTTCAATGGGCCTTGGGGTCCAAAATGTTCAATGACTTCAGGTATTGAAAAGGGTTAAGTGATTTCTTCATCAAGTGGAAGATTGTTGAGAATACATGCCTCAAACTCACTGGTTGAAGCCTTGATATTGTCTCTAAGAAGAAAATTCACTTATGAGTTCATATTAAGCGCAGTTACTGCTATACCGCGGGTGACTGTTCACTGAGGTCTGTACAGGGGAATTTGAACCAAACAATCGATCATGGAAGTTAATATACATTGTAACATATGGAACAATAATGGGTTGGACAGTTCGACAGTGGGTTAATTGACGAGCTCTCTGAGATTATTCAGTGAATTTTGTTATATGTTGTAAATGGCATTGTAACAATGTTATTTTCTGTACAAGGTTGATCAGGGAAATGTTTTCTTCTATAAATTGTCATCTGGAAAAGAGAGTCTGTAACTTGTATGTGATTTGATTACTGTAATACAAGTGATCTTTCTTTGGTGTGGTGGGTTTTTCTCCCATAAGGTTTTTCCCACATAAATCTGGTGTCAATTGTGTTATGTGTTTATTTCTCCATTTTTTATTTCTTTCATGTGCATCTTAATGAACTGTAATTGTAAAATTTAGAAAGGCATATCTATATTCTCCTCTAAATCTTGGCATTAGAAAAATATGTTCCGCAATCAAATTTTTCCTAACAAGTTAGGGAAGCCTTTCCGCTCTTGGCCTTTTGTGACCTAGGGCCTTGCAATGGTTGGTCCCCCTCTCTTACATTTTTGGTGAACTTGATGTGAACCATTTTTGGTTCCGTTTGCAATACTGAAAGTTCTTTTCCTTGTATCCTAAGAGTGTTGTAGGTGTGAGTGTTGTGAGGCTTTCACCTCACAACCCAACCTGCGACCCCTAGTAGGCGTAGTTTGAAGGTTCCAAAAGTATTGTGTAATGAAACCTTAATTGGGTCATTATCTTGTCTCGTAAACCTTAGGAGGCTTTGTAGAATAATTATTAGTGTGTGTGATGACCTCTTTCTTAAACCAACCTATTCCCTCTGCATAGACTATGAATAATGGTACTAGCATAACCTTCACTTCACAGGACCTACCGATGGGTTTTAATAGAGATTTGTCTCCTCTTTACATTCCTGCAAGGATAAATGGGAACACTGTAGCAGGTGTTCTCGTTGATTCGACATCCAAGTAAATATCATAACTGAGGAGATCATGTTGATTAACTTCCTGCATAAGGATGGGTATGATGCACCTGAAAGTACCATTTGCACACATGATGGCCTTTTCATACCTCCTATTGGGAATATTGTCCTATCGGTCCTCATTGGACCTAAATCTGTAAGCCTTAATTTTCACATCATCTCGGGGTCTGAACTCTTCAGAGTGAAGCTAGGTATCCCCTAACTAGTAGCTATGAATGCAGTTCCCTCGATCATACACAAATGTCTAAAGTTTGTTCATGGAGGTTTGGTACACGTTGTCCATGAAACCGGTTATAGACCATTGGTTGCTCATGGCAGCTACACCCCAAACTACTTTTGGCCTACCTCTCTTGGTCCTCTCCTTCCTAGAAAGGACCTCTTATACCACATGCATTAGAAATATAAGAAGGGGCGCACTAGGCCGAAAGTGAGATACCCTCCTTCACCCTATGTTGTTTCGCATAGAGCTTGTCTAAAGGATGACAGTGATGCTGCTAAGGCACATAGAAGGGAAGAAGAGAAGTGGTCCTGAGATCTTCCTTCTTCCTCTCCCGCTAATTAGCCTGATGCTTCCTCTCATCTTGTTGTGGTACCATCTACTTCTATCTCATGCTTGCGAGAGGATCCCATGGTACCCGGTTGGCGAAACGCCAAGCATCCAACATTTGAGCTTCCTGTCCTACCCACGAAGCCTAGGACCATTCGATATGGTAGATAGAAAGCCCTCCATGGAGCATCCTCTTTGCCTCGACCTCCATGGCCTCCTACTATTCTTGTACCTAAAATAGTGAACAAGAAGAGGCCCACCGTCGAGGCGTTAGAGTCAACTCCTCCTGTCGCTTCTGAACCTGGCCCTCCTCCCATTCAGGAGTCTACCCTTCTAGTGGAAACAGTCATGGAGGACACTCCCATGGTTGAGTAGGATCCTTCTGTCCCTTCAAAAATCTTGGCTTTCGGTTCAAAGAGTCGTAGAAACCACCTTGCATGTGAATGAAAGCATCGGCAAAAGGCCCTCCTAGCCGAGCAAGCCTCCTTATAGAAGGAGGAGGAGAAGACTACACCTCCTACTATATCCTCCTCTTTCCCTTCTCCTATCTTTGAATCTCTTTTGGCTCCCGTTGTGAGTGTACATGCCCCTGGAAGGGTACAAGTGTTCATCGCTCCTTCGGAAGAGTCACCTTTATTGACTTTCGTTCTGGATGTCTTGCCCTTCCCAAAGCCTGTGGACATGGTGAATACTTTGGTCTTATCCGTTGTGGTTCTTTCCTCCTCTCCCCTGATCCTCCTTGTTTCATATGTGGGGAGTTCACCTCCTCCGATGAAAAAGAAGGTAGAGCATGGCCCCTCCAGTGATGGAGGGTGTAAGAAGAGCCCACCTTCCCTGAAAGGTGGCCCTAGGTTGACTTGTTTTGTCCTAGTGGCAGAACCAGTCCCGACCTCACCCAAGTTTTTCACCGCTCTCGAATCACTCGATGAGCCTAGTGCTGAACCTTGGGTGCAAACTCCTCCATCCATCGAGGTAAAAAATGGCACCCTCGTCAAGTGCATGTTTAACTTGGTGAATGAAGTTTCGACCCTGTCAGCAATATTTGCAAGGTCATTGACCTTGGACCTACAAGAGCTAAGTGACAAAGACCTCATTGGTCCCTCTGCCTTGGCCCTTATTGCAGGAAGATCAAAAGCTCCTCCCCTTAACATTACACCATTACAGGCTTGTCATCCTTCCCCTTTTGATGGTCTAGAGTGGGAAGCTGATAACCTCTTGGTCAATCAGTGTTAGGGGATACCCTCTTCTTGATCTTTTGTGTCTTTTTTTTTATGTGTTCCCACGTGATCGTGCTATATGTGCCTAGATGACCCTCATCACCCCC
>CM021109.1:387396651-387606887 GCA_007115665.2 Sequoiadendron giganteum | reverse complement strand
ATTTGAGAACCAACTACCAAGACCTTGGGAGTTAGGCTGCTATATGTTGTCTTTCTTTTTCAGGAGAAATAGAGTGGAAATATTCTGTTTTTGTATTGTTTGTGTCATTTTCACTATCAACAGATCTGGCACTAGAGGGAGGGCCTTGAAGAATAAGCTGGCTCGCATTGTGTCTTTCTCACCAGATAAATATGGGAGGATTCTCAGATCCTCTACTAATCCTAAACCATTTGAAGAACTTCAAACCCTGGTCAGACCTAGACCCCATTCTCGTAGGATATTGATACCTACTTTGCCACCACCACTTCACTTGGATTTCCACCAGATCCACCTACACCACCACCAGTTCCACCTACATCACCACCACCAAGTAGGCCCGAGTCTCCACCAATTCAACCTATATCACCACCTGCTCAACCAATCCCACCCATGGCTTACTTTGTGAATAACCTCTGTCCGTTAGGGACTATTCTAGGAGGAATCCATGACTTACCAAAGAACCCATAAATTTTTTGTCCTAAATACATACATGGTGAATCAAGAAGTGCTGAGGAGCACATACAAGCATTCAAAGATGCTTGCACAAGAGCTCAAGTTGCTCATCAAGATTTGGTATCTAGATTGTTTCCTTACTGTTTAGGAGATATGGCATATAACTGGTATTTAAATTTTCCCCGAGGATCTATCCTAGGTTGTACAGATTTAGAAAATGCATTTATTAATCAATTTTGGGTTTATGTGGAACCTGCCATCTTATATCACCAATTTTCCACAATAAGAAAGGAACATCATGAGCCACTACCTTTGTTCAATACTAGATTCCAAAGAATGTTTCATAGGTTGCAAGACCCTTATCTAGTAGCTGAGAATTTTTCCATACAGGCACATTTAAGAGTTGTTGATCCCTTAATTGGCCTATTCTTGTAGAGAACTTATCAGCCTGGTGAGATTGACTCTTTGTCTAAAGTTTATCATCTGGCCATCAAGTTGCAACAACAGATAAGTCTGCAACCATAGGAGGTTTAGGAGTAGCTCTTCCTCCCATGAATTATCAGATGCCTAACCCACCATTATACAACACTGTCCCAGGGATGTCTTACTCCCAATATGGACCGGTGTCTGAGCTACAAGCTCCACCTAGCATGCCCTTTTTCGGTAATGGCATGCAAGATTCTTCCCAACAACCTCAAAATCCACAACAACAAGCGGGAGGATCAACCCATGTTCATTCCCCAACCATAGTACAGAATGTGCAAAATGAGCAAACTATCCAACTGACTAGTGAGTTAGAGACTCTCAAGAAGACTCTATCTCAAATGTCTAATGACATGGCACAACTTAGGAAAAACCCTCCCCACAACCAAAATCAAAATTATCAGAATCAGGGAGGTTATAACAATCAGGGAAATTATTCCAATCAGAATGGGAACCAAAATACCAACTAGAACTTTCAGAGTCAAAATTCCTCTAACCAAAATTACCAAAATCAGAACAGAGGATATAACTAGAGGTTCAAATAAAAACAACAACAATAGGCATGGAATACTAGACCTAACAATGGGGGAGTTCCCCATAACTATCAGTCAGGTGAGGAGAGACCACATACTGCTAATGTTGCTGACCTCAATTTCATGACTAATTGGTGCAGGCTACATGATACTGCAGCACATTCTAAGGTTAACTACCCTGAAATGGAGAAGATTGTAAAGATTGCACAAGTTGATGCCCATCCTCCAGCAGGAAATTCCAATCAAGATAATGGGCCAGTCAGTACTGCTATGACTTATGAGACTATTGAAGAAAAATATCAGTTTCCTATGCAAGGAGATAATGAGCCAGAGGAAGATGTATATGATGCTCAAGCTTTTCAGTCCAAAGGAGGTCACTTTCTGAGAAATCAGAATAAGGGCCCATTTACTACATCTACACCCCCAAACAACATGGTCCCACCAAACCAAAATGCAGATAATAATCCACCACCACCAAAGGGACCTTCTGATCTTCAGAATAGAGGCAACCCACCTCCTTTTCCTAAATATCAAGTTAGGAATGATTCAGAATTTGACTTTATTGCAGAATTGAAGAGACAGAAGACGTCCTTGTCATTCTTTGACATCATGAAGTGGTGCCAACTCAACGTGAGGTGGTATTGAAAGCCTTGGAGGAGACAGATCACTTAAAGGGAAAAGGTAAAGTGACTCCAGCAAAGGAGACAAATGCAGCCATTTATAAAGGTAAGACCAATACCCCACCTTTTCTTTTAAGTTTAAGGATTTTTGGAAAGAATTTGCACAATTGTTTATTAGACTCTGGAGCATTAGGGAATGTTATGCCCTTTTCAATATGTAAGAAGTTAGGATTGAGTCCTATCCCGACGAATAAGAAAGTGATTCAGTTAGATAAAACCGAGGTCAATGTTGTAGGTGAACTAAAGAACATGCATGTACAGGTTGGATCAGATCCAAGGATCCAGACCTATATAGATATCCAAGTGGCTGATATCCAGAGACATATGGGATGCTTCTAAGTCGGGAGCTAATGAAAGTATAGGTGGATATTTGTCCTTGGATTTCTCTCACATGTGGCTACCTTGGAAGGGGGTTGCAACACAGATAAGGATTGAAAGTGAACCTAGACTCAAGCATATGATTACAGAATATGATGCTTCAAATGAAGTAGCATATTTTGAGACTGAGATAGGAGTTTACAAACAAGAGGAAGTCCTTACTTTCTCTGTAGTCAGTCCTAGGGATACATTGCCCCTAGAACATAGTGACCCAATGATTTGCATCAACCAGTAGGTTCTGATAAGGAAATTGCAAGAAGATAGGCTGGTTTTAGGAGAAGAAACGGATTTGAGTAGTTTGTTGCTTCCTAATTGGTGTAGGATTCATTATCACAATCATTTAGAATTAACATGTCAATCATGCTTAGATATTCTAAGTCATGTAGATCAGTCTCAACAAATATGTCAAGAGAAACAAGCCTAGACCCCCATCAATGAGTTTTCTTTCCAAGTTAAGGATGCAACTATTCTTACACGAGCTAGTCTTTCTCAACAGGAAGGTTCTTCACCAGAAGAACAGACTTAGGTTGTATGTTCTGAAATCTAACAAGAAGTTGAGGTGTCCCAATTCCTATTCAATACACCTACCCCAGATACTTTGCCAATACCCAAGGCATTGATGAGAAATGAGTTGGATTGCAATTTAACCCAAGATGTTGTTCAGGAAGTGATTTCTGAGCAGGCTGAAAACATAGAAAAATCTTCAACTGAACTTTGTCCCAAGTCAAATTATGATAAACAGCAAAAGTTTGAGCCACCACACATCTCAAGTAAGTCATCCCCTATTATCCCTAAAAAGAAAGAGCTCCTAGCCAAGGATCAATTATGGACTCTTAAATTTGATGGTTCTAAATCTAAAGTAGGAAGTGGAGTGAGAATTGAGCTAACTAACCCAAAAGGGAAGACTTACTTTGCTTCTTATAGATTATAGTTCAGTTGCACAAACAATGTGGCTGAGTATGAAGCACTTGCTCGGGGTCTTATGTTTGCTCATAAGAAGAAGGTCACTGCTCTCATAGTTATGGGAGATTCTGAGGTGATTTTAAAGCAGGTACATAGCCAATATACATGTCATAACAAAAGATTGGCTGCGTACAGAAATAAGGTTTGGAATTTAATCGAAGATTTTGATGCTTTTGGGATTAGTCTGATCCCTAGGGAAGCTAATCAAATTGCAGATGCTCTAGCTATTGCTGCTAGCACATTGGAACCCATGAAAAATTATGATCTAAAGAGGTTTTCAGTTGAGTTGATTTCAGTCCTAGCTGTTCTGGATAATGTTTGACACTTTCAGGTATTTGATGATGATCAACACATATTGGCCTTTTTGAAAAGTTATGATGTTTTTCAAGGAAAAATAATAGATGAATCTGAACGAGATCAGGGAGATTGGGATCCTGAGAAAGAGAGACCGAAAGGGATATTGGATTTGAAGAGTAATAGTATTCTGAAAGGGATGGTTGCTTTAGAAAGGATATTTGACTCTGACCCAAGGGCTCGCCAAAGGGTGCCTACAAAGAGTGATGGAGGGAAGTATGAATCTGTTAATTTAAATCACTAAGGCCCAAAAAGGAATGCTCTTATAGGAAAGACTTGTCCTCAGGAAATTAAGGACAAGATAATCAAGGTCTTGGAGCAGAACATTGAAGCTATTGCTTGGAGTTATGATGATCTAAAAACTTTTGACACTTCAGTGATTACTCACACCATACCTCTCAAGCCAGATGCCAAGCCTTTTCACCAAAAGCAACACCTGGTCAATGCTTTAATTGAGCCCTTGATCTAGAAGGAGGTGCAGAAACTTTTATCTACTAGAATAGTATTTCTGGTTAGACATTCTACCTGGGTGGCTAATTTGGTTCCTATGTGTAAGAAGAATGGTGAGATCAGATTGTGTGTTGATTTCAAGAATTTGAACAAGGCTTCTGAGAAAGACAATTATCCATTACCTTCTCTTGATGAAGTATTACAAAAGGTTAATGGATCCCAGATGATGTCATTTTTGGATGGTTATTCTGGATACAATTAGGTCTTGGTTAGTCATGAGGATAGGATAAAGATTGCCTTCACCACTAAATGGGGCACATTTGCTTATAGGAGGATGCCTTTCGGTCTCATCAATGCTGGAGCTACTTTTCAAAGGGAAATGGATGTAGCTTTCAAAGATCTGATAGGAAAATGTATAATCATTTATGTAGATGATTTAACTATCTTCTCTAGGAATAGAGAAGACCATCCTGCAGACCTGGAAAAGGTTCTAAAGAAATGTATAAGTTATGGTGTCTCTCTTAACCCAAAGAAATGTGTATTTGGAGTGTCTGAAGGGAAGCTCTTAGGTCACATTATATCAGAGGAAGGGATTTCCATAGATCCTAACCGAGTGGAGGCCATCTTGAAATTGACAAAGCCAGGCAGCAAGAAGGAAATGAGGTCTTTCTTTGGAAGGATCAATTTTGTTAGGAAATTTATAACAGGGTTTGCAAAGATTGTCAAACCCCTCAATGAAATGATGAAGAAGGATGCAAAAATTGAGTGGAGTGAAGAGGCTAAGTCTGCTTTCATGCAGATTAAACAATCCATATCTGAGGCATCTATTTTGACAAGCCCAGATTATCTAAAACCCTTCTACATCTATTCTTTTGCTTTTGACCATTCATGTGCAACAGTTTTAACACAGAGAAGAGAAGAGAGTGAGGAGAGACCGATTGCTTTTATGAGCTTTCCATTTAAGAATGCAGAAGTAAGGTATTCACCACTAGAGAAACAAGCCTTTGCATTGGTACGAGCAATGAAGAAGTTAAGGCATTACATAATTTGAAGTGAAGTGATGGCCATAGTTCTAGATCCAGCTGTGAAGTCTCTTCTGATGCAAAGTGAATTAGGGGAATGAAGAGGGAAGTGGATGGAAATCTTGTAGGAGTTTGACTTAGAAATTCACCCAATGAAACTCATTCGAGGACAAGTTTTGTCAAAGGCAATGGTTGATGTGGACAGAAATATCACTTGCCAATAGTACACGGTCCAATCATTCATGAAGGATCCCTAGTATACAGATTTAATTTTCTTCCTCCTCAATAACAAATGTCCAGAAGGAATGAATGCTACTTAGAGGAGAGCATTGAGGATGAAGATTCCTCATTACATGCTCAAAGGGGGATCCATTTACAGAAAGAATTTTCAAGGAATTTACCTAAGTTGTTTGGATCAGCAAGAAAAAAAGCATGCTATTTCTGAGTTTCATGGAAGGCATGGAATAGGGCATGGATCTGCTAATGCTTTGGCTCATCAGATTTTAAGATCAGGCTATTATTGGCCTTATGTATTTAGAGATGCACATCAGGACTGCAGGACTTGTCATGTATGCCAAACTTCTACACCTATAGAAAGAAATCTTGCAATGCCTCTGCAACCAGTATATGAGGTAAGGCCATTTGCTCAATGGGCACTTGATTTTGTAGGTGTAATTAATCCAAATTCTTTTGCAGGTCATAAATTTATCTTGACTGCAACTGACTACTGTACACATTGGATTGAGGCACAACCTTGCAAGAATAGCACCACAGAGGTGGTCATCAAGTTTTTGACTGAGAACATCACAACTTTTTCTCTGGTATGTTCATTTCATGGGCCTATGAACATGGCCCTACTTTTTCTTGTGCTGAGTTCATTTCATGGGCCTATGAACATAAAATTATTTTGAAGTATTCTTCCAATTACTACCCTCAGGGAAATGGAGTGGTTGAGTCCACAAATAAAAACTTGTTGGAAGTTATAAGAAAGTTGTTAGAGAATAATCCTAGGGACTGGCACACCCAATTGAGATTTGCCTTATGAGCAGATTGAACTAGAATTAAAGCAGCTCTAGGAAACTCACCTTTTAAGTTAGTTTATGGCTAGGATCCAATCTTCTTGATCCATTTACAGATACCTGTTCTTAAGTTCATGCAAGAATTTTATACCAAGAATGATAGGATTGAGGTTAGACTACTTAATTTGTTAAACATGGAAGAGCAAAGAGACGTTGCTTTGCAACAATTCTCTAAGCATCAGGTTGTTGTCAAATGCTGGTTTGACAAAAGAGCCAAGATAAAAGCTTTTAGGATATCAGATCTTATGTTATTATGGGATAAGGCCAGAGAGAAGAAAGGAGATCATCAAAAGTTTGATATACTTTGGTTAGGTCCTTATCAAGTGGCTGAAATATTAGGCAAGAATGATTTTCGTTTGAGTACCTTAACAGGAGTGCCTATTCCATTACCAGTTAATGGTCAGTTTCTCAAGCACTATTTTGGTGCATAAAAGATCTGATGTTTTAAAGGAAAATGTATTATACTATATCATATGTAATTAAGTTTCTTTTTTAGTTTTAGTTTTGGTTTTGTTTGTTTTCTTTCTATTTTTGTTTGTTTTGTTTTGTTTTGTCTTGTTTCATTGGGGATCCTCATTATGTTCATTTCAAATTAAGGGGTTTTTATTCAAAGTATGCTACTGGTACTAGGAGAGAAATTGGTTTAGGTATTTTCATTATCATCATTGAAAAGGATTTCATTCTGAAACTTATGTTTTATGACCATTCTAGTTTGGGTTTGAAAAGTTATTAAGGATAGAAGATATATTGTGAATATCTCATGAATTGTGATTAAAAAATCTGTCACCAATTTAGGAAAACATCTGTATGAGTAAGTACCTATTTGATTTAGAATGGCTCTACCCTTTGATTCAAGTGAAAAATCCGACTCCAAGACTATCATGAAATCCATAATAGTTCTCAACCCATGTTTCAGATTCATTATGTCTGAAGTATTGAGGAAGGTGCATAAAAGATTTCCACAAGCAAGGTTAAAAAAAAAATGAATGAAAGAAAAGTAAGAAGAAGAGGCAAACTCAATATCAAGTGGGTAATTAAGTATCTCTATCGGGGCTATGGATGCCTGGCTGGTAGTAGAGCAATGCTTTGAGAGAACTAGAGGTATCTCCATCGAGGCTATGGACGCTTGTCTGGCAGCAGAGCAATTCCCAAGATTTTATTGCACGATAGTTAAAGGACTCAACCTATGTAGCTTGAATCTTAGGTATAGTTGTTCACAAACAAAGAAAGTATCAACAAAGAATGATGCATAATTTATTGCACATGCTCAGATTCAGAAATAACTCATGAGCACATACATCTGAGATTCTAGCTCAAACTTATCCTACATATATCTGATCTTATTCAAGTTAGCATGCTTCATAAACCAAGTAGTTTTAGGGTGACTGAAATTTTCTTTGGGTATCTTGAAAATGGGTAAACCATTTTCCCAGCTGAGTCGCCATTTGTTATGCCTTGCATAACCACCCCATCTTTTTCCTTGGTCAAAATGGGTCACCCTTTTGTGTTTTTATCTTTTGATTGATTTTCAAACAGAGTTTGGAGTCTTTTGTTTCCAACACTTTGTTTTTCCTTGGTTTAGTCTGTCGGAACCAAAACCGGAACCGAATCAGGTTTTGAAACTTCTTTTAAAACTTGTTTTGATCCCCGTCCTGACAGTCTTTCTTTTTGGCCTTTTATTTTATCTTTGTCGAAGCCGGAGCCAGAGTGGATGTTAAGTCAGTATTTAGTTGAAAGTTTCAAAATCAAAATTCATCCCGTCTCCACCTCGGATTTTTGGATTTTTGTTTTAGACAAAGTTGTTTATGTTAAGTTTTCTTATTTCAATCTTTTTGTTTTATTTTTGTGTTTGGTGTTGTTTTATGCTTTGTTGGCAGAACTGGACTCGGGATGGGAACGAAGTTGGGAAATTACTCAAGTTTCCAAATCCATTTTCATTATGATTTTGCTCCCACCGTTTCTTGGTCGTTGACTTTTTACTGAAGTCACACTACAGTAATGTGTTAGTTCTTCTCCAGTTCCGACCCTGCTTTACTGCATTTAATGTGTTAATGACAACTACCATGCATAGGTAGAAACTCTAAGTTTTACCTTGATTAGTGATTAAACGAGTGGTTATTATTATTGTTAAGAAATCAAAGAGCGAAGTAGAGCAGCAGTGGAGTTTTTCTGAGTGAATCAATTGAAAGAAGAGGAGATAATTGCTTGCAAATTTCTTCAGAAGGTTTGCCTATTTTGTGTTCGAGGTAGGGTTCCTTTTCTTGTTTTTCTTTTATTTTTCATTCATGTTTTTTGTCCGTCTTTGCTCGTCTTTGCTTTAGGTAGGTTCATGTTTTTCTGTGGGTTTGCATGATTTGTTTTTCTTTCTTTGTTTGTTGTTGTTCTTGATTTTGTTTTTTCTTTTGTTTATGGTTTTCAATGAGTTAGGGCAAGGTTTTTTTCATGTTTTGTCGTGCTCGCGTCGTGTTGCGTTAGTTTTTAAACACATAGATTAATTAGGGTTCCACAGTAAGATAGATTAAATTTAGGTTTTACGGTGAGTTAGGGTTGGTAGAATCTTGTTTTTACTTAGGGCTTTTGTTGCGCTTTCATCTGGTTAAATTAGGAGGGGTTAAATTCATGCCCTAGTTTTTATAGCGCGCTTTTAGATTAGGGTTTTATGCATTTCTGTATTCACATTTTTGAATGTTAAATATGATGCCCTAAAAATACAGTCACCCCCATGGTCATATGGGGATGATCCTTTCATGTTATATTTAAGCCTCATTTCATTTTAATATGACCATGGTCCTTAATCATGAAGTTATGTGTCAGACTGTTGGAATCATTAATGAAGTCATGGTCAACATAGGCGGAAGCAGGATCAAAATTGATTTAGATTTTTGGATGTGTTTTATAATTAGTGTCAATTCCATTTTCCATCCCGTCTCCGACTCTGCTTATAGTGAGAAGTCTTCTTTTAAAATAGTAATAACCTAGGCGGAAGTGGAAGCGGAACTGAAATGGAATATGAAAATAGGAAATCTGAAAGAAATCCAATCCATTTCCATTCCAATTCTGGTTCCAGTTACCATTCCAATTCCGACTCTGAGCCTGCTTCTTGTTAGTGAAATATCAATAACATTTTTTGCTCCAAGCTCAGCAATATGTTAAAAGAGGATTGCTTAGGATATTTTCTACCTGGTTCTACCTCCGATGTATGTATGAAAGGCATGATTTTGAGATGTTTATTCAAGGATCTAACTAGAGGTTTTGTTGTAGGAAAGCTAAAGAATGTCGAGAACATCAGGAGAAGCTTTCCAAAGGAACCGGCCTGCAGGAACATCAAAAGCAGCTAAGCCCAAGAAGATCAAGCCATAACAATTACCTTATACTTTAAGGTATAACCACAAGAGTCTTATTGCCATCCCAAGCAAAGTAGAATTAGATTGGTCTAACATAACTGATACCAATTTGGGCCAATACAAAATTGAGGAGTCATATACTAACACATTCAATGAGGATGTGACACCTAGAACTAAGAGAATAGTGGATTCTGGTTTGGCTCATATCACCCTGTTTCCTCTATCAGTCCAATTCCTAGAGTTAATCTTGATAGCTACAGGAGCTTCTAATCCGGCTACCCGACAATGCATGGATTCATAAGATAATGTAATCATTGATCTGACTCCTCAAATGTTTCAAATTATATTTAGTGTCCCGGATCCCAAGAACTTGGTGCAGTTAACTAAGGCAGATGCCGTAGAGAAATATAGAAAATATAAGGAATCCAACAAGTCTCACTTGAACAAAAAGTGGTTAAAAACAGAGAAGAAGTCTCTAACCAAGCTTGTAGACCAACCAAAGAGGGCAGATTTTTATAAAGAAGTATCAGATTTAATAATGATGTTGTCTAGGGCCTTCAGTAAGAGAGATGCCTTTCATTTCAAGGAGTGGATGTTTTCCTTCATCTAGATAATCTTAAATGGCACCCATCAATTTGATTGGCCGATGATTGTATCATATGCCATTCATGATCAGTTGACGAGTATTAGGGAGACCAAATGCTTTTTCATGACTTCTTACATTGTGTATGCAGCAGCAAGAGTAGGTATCTTCCTAGGTCTAAACAGAGTGGGAATAATAGGAGAGTTAGATGGACAAAAGAAGGTGTGGGATCATTATTACTAGCTATCCCTATAGGTTGCTAAGACTCAATTCAGAAGGGTTAATGATGCATTCATATAAGTGATCATTAACCAACTCAATGGAGATGCAGGGTACAGACTGAGCCAAGAGGCCATAAAATTTATCACTGAATGGGGATGTTGGTACATTCAATACCCCAAGTTCACATACTTTACGCTAGCTGACTTTGAAGGTCATCCACATTTGTTGTCAAGATGTTGCAATAATAGGATAGTTTTAATGGAATTTGTATATTAGGCTCTAGGGGTTAATGCTTAGTTTGGATTGAAATGTAAAACAAGATGTCATAATTTCCCCATGAAGTTGGGTGAGTACAGCTGTCAACATCTGGTAGGAGCAAAGGTAGTGTGCAGTGAGTTGATACATTTAAAGCTAGGTCTATATACAACTCGTAAGAACTTTGACCCTAAGAGTAAAATGAATGCCTTGTTGCCTTCTGTGTTTGATAAACATTTTAATTTATTGGAAGATTTATGGAGTGACCAGCAGGATGATTATGATTTGAGGAAGAAGAATTATGAAAGATTACATGTCTCACTCATGGCAGAGCTTGGTATCAAAAATGACATTTCTGACATATTGGTGGGTGATGGAGTTGTAATGGATCCATATTATGAAGCTTTAAACATTGGGACTAAGAGTCTGGATCCGATTGACTGGAACAGTGAGGAAACCATTGACATTAAGCAGATAGGGCGAGCAGTCTTGGATAGAAGCGTTCAGTGGTTGGTTCTAAGAACCAAAACTCCTTAGGGACCAGCTCCTAAAAAGGGGAAAGGGTATAAAAGGATTAAAAGAAAGACATCTCCCAAGGAGCCTTTGGAATTCCTTCCTCTAGACATTGAAGAAACAGGCCCCTTGAACATTATAGTTGCATGAACCGATTGAGTGACACCAGATAGTTGAGAACCAACTACCAGGACCTTGGGAGTTAGGCTACTATATGTTGTCTTTCTTTTTCAGGAGAAATAGATTAGAAATATTTTGTTTTAAACGTTGTTTGTGTCAAATTCACCATTAACAAGATACACCATATACAAATTCTGTACTTTTATTCAAGGAAAACTTACAGATGGTGTATTAAGAACAACAGAAAATTATTTTATTAGGGTTAATGCTTTCTTCCCCCATGCTGCTGATATTTCCCCAAAACATATTTTTTTTAATTATTTCAACACATCTCAAAATTCAATGTATTGATTAACATTTATTACGCATTTTAGTTGTTTATGAAAATGATGCATATATGCTAACTCGATCAATGTTGTTACTTCGGTAGTTTGACTTCTATGATAACCAGTGATTAGGCCATTGTGTGCGAGAGCACGTTTGTGTTTTTAGTTAGCTTTTTTGGATAGCTCTACTGGGTGTTGAGGACATTCCGTTTATGTTTTGAATGTTAAGAATTCAGAGTTTCAAGTATTTTTCAAGCGAGTAAGAGAGCTATGGGAGAAGCCTCATCTAAAATATTTTGAACTAGATTTTGATATACTATTTAGAGAGCTTGGTTTTAATGGAGTTCCTTTCAAAGCCTCTACTTTTATTATTCCTACGATAAATTGTTTGGTGGAGTTGGTGGAATTACCTTTCTTGGTAATCGCTATTATTGAGATTGAGAATTTTTAACCTTGAGAGAGTAGGACTTGGGCAAAAGGCATTTGATATGGATATTGTTTTCAAAGACTTCAAGCAGGATGCACTCCACATGTACGTCATTCCTCAATCTTCGCTTGATGGCATCAAGGAATGGCTGAACTCCATGGATATAAAGTATTATGAAAGCATAATGAACTTGAACTGGTGGCCAATTTTGAAGACTGTTACTGATGATCCAGATAAATTTATTTAAGATGATGGTTGGGAATTTTTGAATATGGAAGCTAGTGATTCTGATTTTGATAATTCAAAAGAGTCAGATCAAGGATACGAACCCTCTGATGTAGAAGAGGAATCAGAATCAGATGAGGAAGGTTCAGAAGTTGAATCTCTTGTGGAGTTGGAGGAGGACAAAGAAGAAGAAGAAGATTCTGAAGAGGAGGAAGGTAAAACATGGGATGAATTAGAAGCCCAAGCTAGAAATGCAGATAAGGAAAAAGGAGATGAGTCTGACAGTGAAGATCAAGAAAGGCAACAACGAAAGGTAAAAGCTACAGGGAAGTCTCAGGCACTTGCTATTAGAGATTCAAGAATAATACCTTCCAAGAGGAATAAAGTCAAATGGATTGAGTTCATCTACATGTCCTACTATTTATTCATGCACATAAATAGTCATGTTGTAATCATAAGATTTGAGCTCTATTTACTCATCCTACGCATCAATAAACAACTCAGCACAAGAGATGCAAATTTACATATTAACACAACAATATCCAACTAAGTTATTGAAACTCAACTATTGATACCTCGTTCTCCATCTAGATTAAAAAATTATTCCACTTTTTTTTTTGTAACATATTCTTTTCAAATTTCTTTGGATGGCGGCCATATTTCTCCTCTTGTCAAAACATGGCACATGGACTATTTAACTAATTAATATGCAATCATTTACTTTTTCCAAGGAAATAAAAAATATATATCATTTAACATATTAAATATACTTACAAATGTACAAATCAAGGCCTGTAAACCTTTATGGCCACTGCGATGCATGGTACGAAGTTTCTCAAGCCTAGCCTTGGAGGCCTTGTCCAGAAACATGTATTAATTCAATTTAACTATGTGAAAATAAAATTTAAATATTGTTTAATAAATTTGATATAATCTTATGAGAAAATTCAAATACCTGCATACTTTCCTCACCGGACTTCCTTTGTGCATCGGACTTTGCATATGCTTTTACAAGCTCTTTCCACACTTTCACTCTTACATCAATTGGCCTTCTTTTCTGCCTTAGCTCAGGAGGGATATTTTTTATCTTCTTTGTTTGGTTTCACCAAAATCTCTTGCAATTTTGAGACATTTGTAGCTTTATCTTCTTTATAGACCAACTTGTGCCAAATTCAATCTCCATGTCATGGATAACTGCTTTTTTCAGTTGCATGGATATCTGTGAGAATTGAAAATGTAGATGGTCTTTGAACCATTGAAGGCATGATTCCTTCAATCTATTCACAAACATTTTCCCAGCATCTGTCATTTGGACTTCCCCTCAAACCACCTCATATTCTATCTTCGTATTGTAGCTACCAATGCAAGATTGATAACATGGCGTGGTGGAAGAACTTTGTGTCCTAGGAGTGGCTGGGACATTGGAAGTCTCTCTTCCCTATTCCACATTCTTAGATTTTACTGTAACTGATTTCCTCCTGGATCTTTTGCTTGATCTAGGACTGGTTGGGGAATCAATTGATTCCCTTTCACACAATTGATTTGTTTGCAATGTTTTAGGGGCATTACCAGATTATTTTTCTATGTATCTGGCAAGTGTTGTCCAGTCCACATTAACCAATTTGTTCACTGCCTCTACCCCCAATATGGAAGCCAATTCCTCTTTATCTTTGTCAGTCTCATGTCCTATATATATTTCAATTATATTTCTTCTTTTAAATTTAGAAATAAAAAACTAAAAACAACAATTCCTCTTTATCTTTGTCAGTCTCATGTCCCTATATATATATATATATATTTATATTATATTTCTTCTTTTAAATTTAGAAATAAAAAACTAAAAAGTAAAATTCAAAGAAACAATGGAAACATTTACAAATCTATAAAGGTAAAATGAATTACCTCATTGTGTCCAGAGTCTACTAACAATGCTCACTTCCTTCTATTGCTTAACATTTTGAGGCGACCTAGGGAAAATTATTTTCATCCAGTCTATGGAGACAAACAAAGTACACACTGTCAGGTATGAAAGTTTTCATCTAGTTTGTGGTATGAAAGTTTTGTTTTGTGGGAAAATATGTTTGTTGGGATTGCTTAGTGTTGATAACCTAGGGAAAATATGTTCACTGGGTTTGCTTAATGTTGATAACCTTATCATGAAAATGCTTTCATAATGAAATCTTGCATGAATTTTTCATGGCATCAGTGACTATGGGACGACTAGGAAAAACCAAGCATTTTTTGCATTTATTTTCAATAGTTGCTCAACAATGACTAACCCAATTCCCAGATTTTCCAAGCAGTTCACTATTTCCTTGATACCTCGGTTAGGGAAAGAATACGGAGGCATCCTGGCTTCATGCTATAATATTTTGAGCCAAAGCTCAAATAGGTAGGGTAAATTTTTTTGTTTGTTTCTCAAAGGTTTTACAATTTATAATGATGGGACAATTTAGAGGTTGCCTGGACAGGTTAGGCCATGAACTAGTAAACAATCACAAATTCAACCAAGAAAAAAAAAATTGTAACCTTACCTATGGTGTCGCAAACTAAATTGAATTTCTCATCAGTTGTTGGTAGAGCCTTGCTCTCTTCCTTTGCACGGCATTTTTCCCTTTTTTGTCGTCTGATTTCTTCCTTACAGCAACTGATGAAGAGAGCAGGGTGCGATGTTTTTCCCTTTTTTGTCATTTGATTTCTTCCTTCGAATTTAGAGGTTGCCTGGACAGGTTAGCCCATGAACCAGTAAACAATCAGGAATTCAAATACAATACAAAGAGTAGTAAACAATCACAAATTCAACCAAGAAAAACAAAATTGTAACCTTACCTATGGTGTCACAAACTAAATCAAATTTCTCATTAGTTGCTGATAGCACCCTGCTCTCTTCCTTCATGCGGCATATTTCCCTTTTTTGTCATATGATTTCTTCCTTCATGCGGGAATTTTTTTAATTTTCGATTTTGATTCAGTAGTCGATGCTTTTGTCGGTGTTAGTTAACACCAACTTTAGCGCTAACTTTTGGCCGTTAGTATAATTTGTTTGGGGTGCCTAAGGTGGCACCAAGTACACCTAATTGAGAACCTATCACTGTTGTATAGTGAATATTTTCATGGTTGTGTATCACAGGATCCAGATTTTTGGAAATAATTCCAAATCCTACCTTGTTTTTGTGACCACCATTGTCTCGTGGCTCCTTCATCAGCTCGATGTGGTAGAGTGGTTTTTACTGTGGTCCTGCAAGGTGCTTCATCCTTCTCAATGGTAGTGCAGTGAAAGCTTGTGTGGTAGCATGTGATTCTTCCTTCTATTCCTAGTGGTGTTGTGGTGACTCTCACAAGTCTTCTACCATTGGTGTGTGGTAGTGTGGTGACCACCATTTTCTCGTAGCTCCTTCATTAGCTCGGTGTAGTAGAGCGGTTTTTACCATGGTCTCACAAGTTGCTTCTTCCTTCTCAGCGGTAGTGTAGTGAAAGCTTCTATGGCAGCATTTTTATTCATAGAGGAGGCCATGGAGAGAGGACGTGGACGGCATAGAAATACTAAATCACTGAGAGGAAAGTGGGTGGAAATAGATGACAACGGAATCTATAGATACAATAGAGGTAAGAAGAGAAAGCAACCTCAACCAAAGGAGGAAGGTGTTTATGAATTCACAAATGCTACAACATAGAGGAGATATCAATATGTCAAATATATGACTAAAGCGAGGTTTTGTGTTGGATAGCATACTCGTTGAAATGATATAATTGATGTACTAAACATTATTTACTATGTTGTGTATCATAGGGGTGAGATGAGGCCATGGCAACAAATCATGTCATATCAAATGAGGACACAACAAATGAAGCGAGACATCAGGTACTCAAATTTTGACTTAACTTAGGAAAAAATGATCTGATGGCATTTTGTGATACGTGATACGTCCATCTTTTTTCATAGTATTATTGAAATTTATAATGTATTATCCAATCTTGACATAAATTAATGCATGTTGTTGATTATTTTAGATGGAGATTAGAGCAAATGCAGAGCGTGAGCGTTCAACTAGCAAAAGAAGAAGATATGTATGTGGACGGGGAAATAAAACTATTAAATCATGTAGACGATAGTGGGTGGAAGAGGATATGACAATGGATACTGCAAACACAACAAATGATTGCACTGAAGAAGAGGTAGGTCAGGACTATCGTACATGGGATGAATACTTTGAGAAAATTGTTGTTTGTGGATGTTATGTATGTTGTGAAAAGAAATAATTCAAATGAGTGATTGTACAAAGACATTACATATATGATGAGCTTCCGGTCGGTAGTATGCCTCATACAATCGATTAAAACCAAAGAATAATAAATGATGTGGATTGATGTTTTATAAACTATGTTGTCAAAATTGTGTTTTATTTAAATTATTGTATAAAAAAGGTAGTCTATAAAATAATGTTCCATTACTCAATTGATGTATATATGTTCATACAATTTTTATTTTTATTTTTTAAGCCATATTTGATTGTATTTCTTTTAAATTGATACATTTGTGATTTATCTAATTGTTTCCAAACATTAAATAATGCTTGCATTTGTTGATAGGGAGAAGATTTTGATGAAACACATACTAATACCCAAGATCCAACTAGGTTATTAAGATTTGGATGAGATGATCCAAACCATCCCTTAAATCATACTAGGGTGAGAAGAACAAGATTGAAGAGAACACTACCACCTGAGAAATTCGAAGAGTTGATGAGAGTCACATACACTGATGACATGCCACCTGGCCTTAATGATGATGATCGTGATAGTGAAAATGCAGCGCATGAAGAAGGATTGAATGAAATGCTTACAGGTTTCTTTGGGGATGGAAACAATGATGAAAATAATAATGATATGGTTGATAGTAATGATGATAGTAGGGGTAATTACCAGCAATGCAATGTTGATGATAACAACATCAAAGACTCCAGCAAGCAAGCAGCGAAGACACTCGTGTTCAAATTGGGTGCAAGTAGAACCTCAAAACTGGCATGCACATTAATATTATTAGAAATCAAGTCACTATTTGGTTGGTCAGACAAAGGATTCACTACCCTACTGAAGTGAGTTGAAATCTATTTCTTACTTTGCATTATCAATTGGTGTACATAATTCATAAACATTCATCAACTTTGTCTATATTTCTTTAAGGGGATTTTAAAACCATATATTGTATATAAACAGTCCTAGTATAGATTGGCATATCAAACATGTTCATCATAAGTCAAACATTCAATTGATTTAATCTCTGGCAATCTTACATGGCACTAAAAACTAAAATATTCCCTGAAGAGAATGTGTTGTCATCAACTTGCAGAGAGGTGCGTTTGTTGTTGGTTGAGTTGGGGATTGAATATGAGAAAATTCATTCATGTAAAACTAATTGAATTTTATACAAAGATGAATATCAAAACAAGGTAGAATGCCCTGTATGCAAGGAGAAGAGATATCGTACAGATGTACAAGGTCCTACAGTTCTAAAGAAGGTTTTACATCACATGTCAATTATACCTAGACTTTAATGAATGTTTTGTTGCAATTCATTAGCACAATTGATGGACTGGCATGCAAAGATTAGGAATAAAGATGGATTCATGCAAATTTTGGCCAACTCCAAAGCAATGAAACACATAGAGGAAAAATGGCCAAGAAAATTCATAGATGAACCCCATAGTATCAAGTTTGGTCTTGCAATTGACGGAGTGTGCCCATTCTCTTTCCTGAGCTCAAATTATAGTGTTTGGCCAGTCAGATTGATAGTATACAATATTCCCCCATGGATGAGTGTTAGAAAGGAGCACCTTATGTTGACTCTCATTGTTCCAGGAAAACATCAAGTTAAAAACATGGATGTTTATCTTGCACCTTTTATTGATGAGATGCAACTGCTATGAGAAGGCATAAGAATGTATGACATATCATGTCCTCCATCAAATAGGCCCTTCATGTTGTATGGTGTGCTATGTTGGACTATTCATGATTTCCCAGGACTTGGTGTTTGTTCTGGTAAGATAAAATATTTACGTATTTACACTCATAATTTATTTTCATCCCAACTTTCATACTTAATTTTATAATATTTTTTTTTATCTTATTAACATTACTTGTTGAATTAAAGGGCTTCAAACAATGGGGATATTTGCATGTCCAAGATGTGCAAAACAATTTCAAGGGTGGTATTCTAAAGATCTACATAAATTTATTTACGCAAACAATAGGGTTTTTCTACGAGTAGATCATATGTTTAGAAATCACCTGAAGAATCAATTTGATGGAAAAGTTGAAAATAGAGGCCCTCCCATGATTATGGGTCCAGGTGATTGGCTTAAGAAGTATGAAGATGCTGAATTGAAATCTTGGGAGGATTTTTTTGATCAAGGTGATTCAATTCAAGAACTAGAACAAGTTCTAATCAATATGATAGAAGGAATGAAAAGGAAATCCATATTTTATTAGCTCCCTTACTAGAAGCATCTATTAATATCTCACCTATTAGATCCTATGCATGTCTTCAAAAATGCCCCAAGTTCTATATTTCGACATATATCAAGAAAAGAGGACACCTTGTCTTCGAGGAGAGATATTTCTCTTTCACGTACCAAATTTGATAGAAAACATTTGTGGCCAAACAGGGAAAATGAAACATATACAGAAGCTCCATGTATTTTGAAAAAACAAGAGCTAGACCAACTAGAAAATGTCATCCGTCCAATAAGGACACCTACTAGTTATGGGTCATAATTGGCTAAAGCTTTTACAGTTGATGGACATACCACAGGATTTAAAACACATGATTTTCATAATTTAATGAAGGTATTATATATCAGAATTTAAGATTTACTAGTAACATTGATTAAGCACTAAATTTATTTTGATATTTTGTTGTGTGACAAAAAATTACTAATGACCTTTTCATAAAGTGTTTGATAGCATATCATGCCATTGGCAATTAGGGGGGATTCATGTCTTATAGCTGACTTAAGGAATGCCATAAGTCAATTGTCAACATTTACAAGGTATGTGGTTATATGAAATGTTTATGAGAGACATAGAGATATTATATTTCATTTTAATTTATGACTAAAGGTTCATAATAATTTACTATTCTTATATTAGGTGGGTGACCTCCAAGGAGATCCATGAATCTTAAGTGCCAAAGTGGAAGAAGGATATTGCAGAAATTGTATGTGTATTTGATAAGGAGCTCCCTACAAGTTTCATGGACCTACAAGTCCATTTATTAATACACCTAGTCGATGACATTGAATTGGCGGGTGTCATATCAACGAGGTGGAGTTTTTTCTTTGAGAGGTATATGAAAACTCTTAAAAGATATGTCCAACAAAAGGAACATCCAGAGGGTTGCATGGCTGAAGGGTATATATTGAATGAAGCATTTTTCTTCCTGTGTGAATTCCTTGGTAAGAATTTTGAAGATGACCCATGCGTCTGGGATGAAGAACAAGCATTAGATATTATTGATGGAGAAAAACCACAATCTAATGGTGTTGAAGTAGAAATTAGTAAGTAAATTCACGATCAGTGCGGTTGTTTTTCTTGCAATCATTAATTTACTCTGTAGTTTATTTGTCAAATTAGCAGCATGGCATTTAGAGTTTGAAATAAACTTGTTGACATGTAATAGGTGTAGAAAAAATTTCTATACTCAACAATTTCATTATGTACCACATGGACTTTATGAACAAATGGATTGATCTATATGATAAAAAGACAAAAGAAGTGTTAGAAGTAAGGGGACAGTTTAAGAGATCGAACCCAAGGAATACTCCACTTCCCACTCATTTGCTTGGGGAATGGGGCAAATATTGCACACTAGAATGGGTTACTAAACAAATTCAAAATCAAATAGAAGATGTGGGTATAGATTCAAACATAACGGAAGATAAAATAAACATATCTAGAGGATGTGAAAGAAAGGTGCTGTTGAAATTTTACAAAATGTTGTTTCCTTACAGTTTTGACAGTATTAACTATTTTAATATTCATCATTATATTTGTTTTCACTAAAATAAATGGTCTTTCATAGGCGAGGAAATATCCAGCAATGTGGGCATATGGTCAACATTATCATGTAGAAAGTGTAGATGAAAAGAGACAATCCTTCGATTATGGCATCATTGTTGACTTCAAGCAATCCAGTTGATCAAGCTCAAAACATAAGAATATAATTGAAGGGAATCTACAATATGCTGGAAAAACGCAAGAAATTATTGAGTTGGATTACCGCTCTTTTAAATGTTTTATTTTTTAAGTGTAGATGGTATGAAGAATTTGAGAGGACACGAAGACATGATACCCATAGTGGATTATTTTATATAGATTCATCATCATTCCTACCAAAGGATAAGGAGCCTTATGTTCTACCAATTCATTGTGAGTAGGTATTTCTTTAACTCAAAAAAGAAGCGGTAGTGATCATTAATCTATTATTTCATAGCTTATTGTGAATATATACATGTGTTTATTAATCAATAAAATTATTATAACATACGTCTAATATATGTATGTCATTCATGTGCAGGTATTTTTCTATGAAGATATTTTGGACCTGAAATGGATATTTTTCATACATTATGATCCAAGATTAAGGCATGTATTTGACAATGCATTAGTGGATACTGAGCAAAACAATGATGTCCAAAAAATGAGAGAGAGGAATTAGAGAACATCAAAGAAGTTGACATCCATGATGATGTTGAAGATGGTTATGTTCAGGCACAAGAAGACAACAATCTAGAGTTAGATGATGTTATGGAAGACAACAATATGGATGGTATATAAAATGATGATCCAAATACATCTGGTAACAATATAGATGGTCTACAGTCAAATTTCAATGATGATGAAGATGATACGGGTCAAGATGAGGATGATGATAATATTAAATACTTGAAATAACATATAAACATTGACAATGATACAATGGATGACATTGTAGCAGATAATAATGTTAATGACCAAGAATTCTAAATTTTCAGAATTATTTGCAATCCATGTTTAAAAAAGGATGATTCTTATGCCCTAAAATTTGAAATGATTCAGTAATATTATTATGTTGTATTCACCATACATTTCCCTTGACAAAGAAAACATGTGCTTTCATTTATTTTTACTGTATATCTCATAAGTGAAATTGTTGCTACATAATGATGCACTGAGAAAATAATATATACAAAAAAATGCAAAGAAAATATTTGAAAATTAACATGAAACCTATTGTGTTGTGCTGAAAGCAATCAAGATTAACTAGGATAAGAAAAAGAAAAAAAAAATGATGATTTTACTTAAAAGTGAATAGGATATGAAAAGTGTGGACAATGATGGTGCTGAAATTGAAAACCCTGATTCTGATGACATTACTGTTTTATGTCATTAGAGATAAAGAGCACATGCAATTTTATATACATAGCAAATGAAGATTTGAAACTAGTAAACTGAAAATGTAAACACTGTAAGATTTTTCCTTAAACAATAATTCACTGTAAGCACATGATGGTGTTGTGCTGAAAGCAATCAAGATTAACTAGGATAAGAAAAAGAAAAAAAAATTGATGATTTTACTTAAAAGTGAATAGGATATGAAAAGTGTGGACAATGATGGTGCTGAAATTGAAAACCCTGATTCTGATGACATTACTGTTTTATGTCATTAGAGATAAAGAGCACATGAAATTTTATATACATAGCAAATGAAGATTTGAAACTAGTAAACTGAAAATGTAAACACTGTAAGATTTTTCCTTAAACAATAATTCACATACTCACTTACAAAAAAGGGTGAAGCATTTTTTATTCAAACTCTATTTTCTTTAATAGACATAACAGTAAAAAAAAATTACAAGTACAAGAATATATACATGGTTTCATAGAAAATAAGGAATGTTTCATAGAATATACAAGTACAAGAATATATACAAGAATATTTACAAGTACAAGAATATATACATTGTTTCATAGAATATATACACTATTTCATAGACTTCTAAATTTTTAGAGTTATTTGCAATCTGTTGGGTCTCAAAAATGTAGGCTTTTAGACCATAAGAGGGTGCCAATATCTAAGAGGAATTTAATCCTTAATACAAACCAATTAAAGTAAATTATTTGAAAAGAATTCAATTTACACCTAACTAGAAACCAATCAAAGCATCCACACAGTAACAACAAATGTGCCCTGATAAATCTTGCAGATTTAAACAACTTGAAAAGACCACTTTGGAGATAGCAAAGCAATAAATAAGCATGAAAATTGACACAACAATTGAACACTAAAAATGGATTACAAGTTATAATGTATCTACTCCATTATATTGCTCAAAATATAAACATACAGAACATGAGTTCTTTTGATATGAATAAGTGGATGAGATGGTCTAGTATCTTATTCTAATGGATTGAAGTGATGATGATATGATGATCAAAATCAGACCTTGGTTTCCCTATTTGTATGGGAAGCAACAAGCTTCAGGTCCATTCACAAAATTTGCATTGTTTCTTAACTAAAGCATAATTAACATAACATAGAAACTTAAAAAGAGTTTATTGTTGGATGCACCATAGTCCGTTAATCATCAGCAAGCGCCCATGACCACCTAAGATTTGTTCAAGGCTCAAGCACCATGTTAATACATCCACAAAAACCAAACTTTGACTACCTCCTCATAGAGTTTGTGCAAGGAACAATTTAACCTTTGACATGTGATCAATGGATTTCTCCTAGGCATAAGTGTTTGCATTTTATAGAGTGTATGTCATTACATTCTCCAATGCAGTAATCCTCCCAAGTTGCTTATGCGTTTTCCTGAGTATCTAATCCTCATCATTGATGTCATCAAGGATGCCTAGAAAATATTCTGATATCTCATTTTTCCAGGTTTCCTGATCCTTCAAATCTATTTCTTTAAAGAAATTTGGCATGGCCATACATAGTGGCTGGCTAAAGTCAGTCAATTATTGTGTCAAGATATTCTGGAAGTTTTCATGTGTATTCATGAGGCTCTAACATTCTTGGAGAAAAGCATTATTATCTCCATCTTTTTCCTTGATATGGGATTCCATTTCCTTCATCCTATTAATTCTTGTTTCAACCTATCATTTTCCTCTATCAGCCATTGGTTATCTCTTACTAGCTTTTGGATCTAGGCTTTGGTGAATTTGGCTACATTCACATTCAATTCAGCAGTCTCCAAGGGATTTTTCTCCGCTACTCTTTGCACTAGGATATGTCCAAAAATCTGATCATGGTCAACGACAGAAGGATTCTTGCTTGGGGGGTAAAAAGCTCAAATTTGCAAAGTGGTATTATCAAGATTGTACCTTGACCCTGTACCCTTATTTGCAATTTTTTATTATTTCTCTTCAAAAAATTGTCAAACACAATGGTTGAACTAATATCCCACCCAGGAAGGAGCATAACTCCAGCTTCTTGCAATAATGCTCTTCCTCTCTCAACAGTCATGTTTCTAATTTCCCTATCAACTTCATGTTGCAACTCTTTCAAGGCATAAGCCTCTTTCTCAGGGTCAATGTCCTTTAACCTTTCTCTTATTAGTCTTCCTTTATACTCATATATAAAGGACTTAAATTTAGGGGTCTACACAAAAGTATCATCTGCAACAAATTGTTGAGTTGCACAATGCCTCACATCATCTAGTAGTTCATCAGAGGCTTCAAAGGTGATCACACTTCTTTCCAATGGCATCTCATATTGGGGTATAATAGGAGCATTAAACTATGAGACTTCTTCTTCCTCCTCAGTGTTATCTTCTTCTATGGATGGGAAACCAGCTGAAAAGCTCACTTCAAGAGTAGGTTGAGGTGATAAGTGATTCAATGGTGTGATATTTTCTACTTGCCTCCTACGACCGATGCCCCTTCCTCTTTCAAATGCAACAAGTGGCACATCTCTTATCAATTTTTCTTCATGGAGGATTAACTGTTCAATTCTTTATGTGGGATCTTGTACCTCAGGGAAAGCCCCTATGTAGCCTGGGTTATTATTCACCTTCCAAGCCTCAACCATCATAACCCTACTATAGGAATTCATTCTCATCATGTTTTGTTTTTCTTCACAATTTTTTATGACATCTTCTAAAAGGAAACTATGCTCATACCCTCTCAATTTCTAAAAAAAATTGGCATCAGAAATGAAGTGTTCAGGATCAAATTTTTCCCTTTTGTTGCCAATCGGCAAGCCATAATAATCTAGTTTACCACTAACCAAGTCATAGCCTAAATCAGAGATAATAATGAAATCACCAAAGAATAAAGTGGAAGGCATGAAATTCTACCTCCCATAGCTCCTTAAATGCATGAAAGCTGAAAATGACAATTGCCTTATGATCTCTAAATAAGTAACTTTGTCTAGCATAGTCTTAGGAAGCAAATAAGGTGCAACTTCAAATCCATAAACCCTGATAACAGTACAATCCCCAAACATGTACCAGTCCCCCCAATTGTGAGTTATCCCTGCTTCATGACCCATATCTTTTGGTCAGAGAAATCTTAAGATCTCTGGGGAGAGATTGTAGTCACATTTGTGGCCTAGCAACTTGTATAGTGGTTTGACAAAATATTCCTCAAAATATAGGTGGTGGGACCTCCCACACTTGCTATCCCACACAGATGTCCACATTTTTACAGGCCTTGAATTTCCATCATTATCTTTCTTTTATTCTTAATTCCTTGCCCCATATCCCCATCACCTGCCCTTCGTATAATATCATGTGCATGAAAAGAGAATAGTGCTTGAAATTAATAGCTTCATTGTCATTCTTGATGATATTGAGGGCATTATTGATGGCCTCTGATAAATACTTTGCATAATCATAGGGTCAGACATTATGGCTCTGGATGTAAGTGGATAAAACCATGGGAGCAATTTTCATGTTCTCAAGAACATCAATTCCTAGTACTTCACCAGCTGAGTAATAAGTGTATTGAAAGAATTCTTCAAACAAAGCCACAAAGAATGGGGGCTTATCTTCACTAGAGAACCTCATAGTTTTGTTACCCACACCTTTAACCCTATGTAGAGGCAATTTCCATCTCTTGTAACTTGTGTCCATGGTGTGGTATTCCTCCAACAAGCCTCTGATTCATAATTTTGTTTTCAGGGAAGTGTCTAGCTAAAATATCATGGAAATATAATCCGGCTTTATGACCATGAACTGTGACCCATCAGGCAAATGAATTGCTCTCGTCTTTGGATTGTAGTTCTTTTCCAACACCTTGATTAACTCTACATTCACAAAGACATTGGGTACTAGAATTTTACCCAAATTCAAACTCCACAGGTTTGACACTAGGCTATGTCAAAATTTCTTCCTATAATGATAAATAAAAAGGTTGTAACCCCTACACAAAGTCCATATATCTCCCAAATTTTTCTATTTATCTTGTAATGTCACACACAATGGGTTAAGCTATACTATTCTTATGGATTTTGGCCCTGACCCAAGACACTGATTGATTAAGTCTTGATTCAATTGCCTAGCTTCAGTTTTCTATCTTTTTGCTTTATGTTTGCGTAGGTTTTTTTCCATCTCAACCATACTCATGCAATGCTTTCATCTACTTACTAAGAAAATAATTTGAGTTGAGTCTAGACCACTTACTTGGATAAATGTTGCAAGTTTCCAGCTGCCTACCGTCATCCAACTTGGTTCTCTAAATCCTTCAATTACAATTCACAGTGATTTCAACTTCTTTGAGGTTGTATTTATTAAATTTTAGGACACTTCATTGATCCCTAGTTCATAAATGGTGTTCGCGCCACCTTTATGATCAAGTTCTTCATTAATAGCGACAGTCTCATCAATATTTTTGTTAGTCACATCAATCAGACTAATCATCATTTCATAAATGTTGAAGACTTTTGATTAAAATTCTCGTTGTTTCTTCAATATGCCAATATGGCGGTATTTTTCCCTTCCCTTTTTTTGTTTACCACACTACCGCCTTGCTCAAGGCTTCTTGTTTCGGGGTTGCAGTGTATACCGCTCTACCGCATATGTTTCTAACCTTCCCATCAGTATGGTGGTGTATGCTTTTGATCATTACTTGAAGAGTGTCGATGAGAAACTCTTATTTGTCTTACCAATATCTCAATGTCTCTTTGACATTAGATCTTATGTTCCTATGATGTTGGTTGCTGGTGTCAATGAGACAAGTTAATGTCTCTTGCCAATATGCCACTGTCTCATTGACAATTACTTTGTTATATCCAAGAGTTGTGTTTCGCCGAGCACTTGTAGATATACCTTCTCGATGTGACATAAGTGATTCTCTCCTCGATATGCCCATATCTTGTTGACATTTCATTGTTTTACATCATTGATGAGACATATAAATAAGTCTCTTCGACATAGGGGTGTCTCATCCACATTTTTTATCTGTGCTTTGTGCTAATGTCGGGGAGACTTTGGAGGGACTCTCATCGACATGGTGTTGTCTTGGTGATATGCTATGAGCAATCATAGGAGTATTTCAAAGGAGGAATACACTTTGATGTTGTGATCAATGGTTTTATTTGGAAGCTCACGTGAGGGATTTTATTAAATTTAAGTTATTATGACAAGAATTCTATGCATATGGTGGATGTAAGAGATGAGTGAAAATGGAAGTATGCAAAAATAATTAGGATGGAATTTTGGCTACAATACAATCCATATTTAAAAAAGGATGATTCTTATGGCCTAAACTTTGAAATGCTTCAGTAGTATTATTTGTGTCGATACAAATTACCTATTGCAATATCCTTAAATTGTTCAATCTTTGGTATGAATTGTTGGTAGAAAAAATTAGGATTACTTGGATGCTTCTTCCATTCATTTTGTATCAACATATGTTTGTGAAGACACAAAATTTAGTAGTTCAATCAGGTAGAGATTTTATGATTTTCAAATGAAGAGTAAGGTACATTTTTATTTTTGCTACATTACATTCATGTGCATAAACAAAATCAGAAGATTACATTACTAGATTGCACTTATGTAGATGCATATAATATAAGAAAGATTGCACAATCCTTTCAAAAATGTAGTCTTTATTGATAATGTAAATATATGTTGTTCCACACAAGCCATGTAACTGACTATTTGAATGCATATAATCAAAAAACTATACATTTATAGATACAAAAGAGAAAAATGCACATAAACAGAAAGGGGACCCATCATTGCCTCAATGATGAATCTCGGTTGCTTTATTATGCATCTTCATTCTTCCCGCTTGTCTAAGCCTCCAAGTTGATGTCTTCCTTGCTGCTCCTAGGTTCCCTCCATTTGAGTGAGAAGAGTGTTGTTAGAGCAATGAAGGATCACCAGTTAAAATATGTGCATAAATCTATAAACATATAATTTGATCATCATGTGCATTCAAATAACTTGCATACCATATATGTCGAGGAAAACAAAAAAGTTATCAAACATATCTATCATATGCTCGGTTTTATCTAACATTTTTTCTCATTGTGCAAGTATAGATAAAATTAGGTTGTTGTTTTTTTTATCTGGTTACAGCGTGTGGGGTGAAATGTGGCTCCCACAAGGGTTGAGCCCAGCTTGCTGCCCTATTATTTCATTTGAGAAGGATAATCACAAGTAAACCATCCATGAAGCATTAAAGGTCAATCTTTGCAAGGATAGTGGAGTATGTTGGTAAGGGGTAATCTCCTTCTTGATAAAGATTTATCCTTACTAATAAGAACATTCCACTATCAAAATAGCCATGATTCTGACAAAAATTAATCATCAAGGATTCCAAGATATTTTTCATTAACAGTCTGGTTAAAAGTAAGCAGCCCTAAGCATCATAACAGTCACAAGAATTGAACATGAGGGGTAGTCATGTAGATCAAAATCTTACACAATAGTCATCACTTGCAAAGATAGAGACATGTTTCCACATAACAAATTAAATCAAATGCATCAAAGGTACAATGATGAAGTCCATAATAGTGAATGTTGCTTAAGAGGGATTGAAGGACAAAATTTTGTATCAAGGAGAACAAGGTAACCTCAAACTCTGTTGTACCTAAGTATGACAGTACCTGAGCTTCTGGTGTTTCTAGATGGAACCTACAGCTAAAAAGTGTAGTCTCCATCTAAAGGAACCATCTTCAGAGCCCTTCACTGAAATGAGGGTTGAAAACATTAGAAGAAAAGAAATACCATAATTCTAAAGTAATAATTTGTATCAAGACAAATTTCAAAAAGTATAATTAAAAAGACAAATCCTTACAATTGGACCAAACAAATTTATGATTTTATCTTTAGAATGTAGGAACTTTCTCTGTCGAAGCTTCACGACCTGAAATTGGATCTCAAATTGGACCAATAAAATTTATGATTTTATCTTTAGAATATAGGAACTTTCTTTGTTCAATATTCATGACCTCAAATTAGATCAGAAGCTGGATAAGAAAATTTATGATTTTATCTTTAGAATGTCCAAACTTTCTCTATTGGATATTAAAGATGTAAGGTTGGATCATAAACTAGATAAGCAGATTTATGATTTTATCTTTAGAATGTAGGAGCTTCCTTTGTTGGATATTTGGAAATTCCTACACACAAGTTCTGCTTCTAAGTGAAAATAACCGAAAGTGTTTCACACCAGCTCAAGGTAAAATCCAACCTGGTTATGACACTGATAGCAGTCCAATTTTTCTTGAACTGTCCATACCCGAACATTGCATCACAATCTATTCTTCCTACACATAAAAATGCCACATATTAACCCCTTCTAAATAAAACTCAAAATACCATGAAACAATGAGTCCCCTATATTAGTAAGTAAGTAGGCAGTTTATAGGGCATAGTTTGATTTTATACATGGATGCTCATGAAAGGAATCTTCAAGTGACAATGAATGATTTGTTTGAGATTGCAACTGATGGTGCAATATCCGGTCTTAAAGGCAGTTAGCAAAGCAGTAAATGTGCAAGAAAATCAAATTGTACACAACAAACAATTCACAATGTTATCCTGCATAATGCCTTAAGTTTGAAGACAAAAATCTCATTGTATCTTGATGAAAGTAGTGACCTTAATGGTCAATCACTGGAAACCATGATTTTAAAACATGCTATTGTGCTTATGGAGGCAGCATTTTAAGCAAGGCGATGAGTGGTGGTTTGGAACAATGGCAGGTATGAAGGACTCGCTTTATATTCATACTATGCAGCCTAGCTTAAGACAACGTTCTTAGAAGAGATTGAAGGTGGATTATGGAACTCAAGGGTTACCGTGATAAAGATTAAAGAAAAGACTGAGATCTATTTAAAAGCCACTATCATGAAGATATTAAAGATGTCAAATGAAAAACCCTAGCAGCTGGAGTAATGAACACGGTGTGAAATAGGACAGTGTGTTAGGGCGGATTTAGGAGATCTCCATGTTATCTAATCACAGCAAAATACATCATTTATTTATTTTTTAAAATTAAAAGAAATTTTTGTAAACCCTATATACGACACATTGATACTTCAAAAGCATTTGATTTATGTTTTAAAATTAAAAGAAGTCATTCTAAACCCTATATAGGATACATTGATACTTCAAAAGCATCTGAAGGAATTTGAGATTATGAAAACATATGTCAATTAAATACCTGGATTAAAAATATTATTGTGAATATTGTAACCCTTTTTTATCAGAGCAAGAATGAGATAAACAGTAATAAATCCTATGGCTCCTATCGCGCACATCTCCTTACCATTCTCTATCATTCTTTACTGAAACACTTCTCCATTTTGGCGGGTTGCGCCTGAAAATAAGGTTTCAACAAAGGTTTTATTGTATGTTTATTAAAATGAAAACTCCATTTTGGTGGGCTATGCCTAAAAATAAGATTTCAACAAAAAATTTAGAGTATGTTTATTAGAGTTTTAGAGTATTTTGGCGGGCTACATTCTTGATTCCTTAAATGATTTATTCAAATGGATTGTGACTGACGTGATTTGTTGTATTTAGTGCTCTAAATTGTAATGATGCCACGATTACCATACTACTGCCATCTCTTATTATAACTGTTGCGATATGGCGGTGTTTTTCCCTTCCCTTCTACTATTTACTGCACTACCGCCTTGCTCAAGGCTTCTTGCTGCGAGGTTGCGGTGTATACCACTTTACCACATATGTTGCTCACCTTCCCGATGGTATAGCGGTGTATGTTTTTTATCATTACTTGAAGAGTTTCGATGAGACAATCTTATTTGTCTTACTGATATCTCAATGTCTCATCGACATTACTTTGTTACATCCAAGAGTTGTGTTTCGCTGAGCACTTGTAGATATACCTTGTCGATGTGACGTAAGTGCTTCTCTACTCGATATTCTTGTATCTTGTTAACATTTCACTATTTTACATCATCGATGAGATATACAAATAAGTCTCTTCGACATAGGGTTGTCTAAACTGGTGCTAAACTCGAAGCTAAACTTGAAGCTAAAGTCGAGAGCTAAAAGTGGCATTGAACTTAGAGCCAAAGGTGGCGCTAACGATGGTGCCATAGTCAAAGCCAATATTGGCGCTAAAGGTGGCTCTAATTTTGGCACAAATTAGTGCCTAAATTAGTGTCGACTTGTCATGATCGATACAAATAAATACCAAAAATAGTGCCATCCTGATAAATAGTGCTGATGTTTTCAAAAAATTGGCAAAAAATACATTAAAATCATGGGTGGAAGCAAAAAATGGAGAAAATCACAAGGATTTGTTGTAGTTCCTTGAGGAGGCTCATATTTTTATTACTATTGAGAATCCCCTTTCAAAATCCAAACAAGATTTTCAATGCCCTTTTGATCATTTGGCTCCCCCTATTGTTATTTCACTCTTTAAATGTGGACCTATTGTATGGAATCCAAGTTGGTCAGAGAAACAAAAAAAAAAGCAAACATTTCAATCTAGGAGTGAAGAGGTCATTCTTGAGGATCCTTCTTGTGCTCTAGACAATGAGTGTCTTGTTTTATTACAAGAAAAAGATGATAATTAGTTGCAACAACAAGACACTATACAAGTAAAGAAAACTGATATAGTAGAGGAATCAATCCTCTCATTTGATGTCATGTCTTGCTTTATCGAAAAAAAGGAGGATAGATTACATATAGATACATCGATAGAATCCTATAAGTAGCTTGATTCTAGCTTGATGGATGAAGATAAGTCCATGATTTTAGAGAAACAAAAACAAACATGTTTATCCCCTATTATTATGGATGAAGATCCCCAATCTTTTAAGGTTTGCAGTTCTGAGATGGAGGACCTCTTCTAGGATGAATTAGAAGCTTTTTGTTCAAGCTTGGATGTCAAACCTTCATCCCTAGAAGAGGATACTTTTGGGCATCAATATAGGAGTGATAAAACAATAGAGAATGTGGCAACCATTACATGCCAAGAGTTTGATTTTGTTACAACCAATTGCCAAGAAAAAATCAATACAGAGAGGCAATCTAAAGAATTTAGTTCTTCGCTTGAAATGTCTCACAAATTGATAGTATGTGTGAGCTTCAAAGCTTTTCATTTGAGGTGCATGAATAATAGACTCTTTGTGCAGATCAACATATAGGTTTGACATATTTTGTATCACCATGTGAGCTGGAAACTTTCTCTTTTTGTTTTAATTCATGTAATGAGAAGGTCAATAGTAATAGTAATGGCCTATATTTTTGTGAGGTGAGTTCTTTTCCCTCTACAAAATGTTTTCTTTTGGATGTCGAGTTATCTTCAGAGAGTTTCACCCCTACTATTGTATGTTCACTTGAGGCGCCAATGTCAGATGAATTTGACACTTGCATCATATGGTTCCCCTGTAGTGGAAAGGTTTATAGTGAAGTGATCCTTCACCTTGCAGGCATTTTATGCAGTCTCATGCATGTTGGTAGAAGTTTTCAATGGTTGTAGTTGGGTGAGGTTTGAAACTATGGTTTTAGGGAGACCAACTACTTAAAAAGGTTCATTTTTGATAGAGGAAAATTGTAAGGTCTGAGAATTTCACTTACTAATTATAACCCATATTTTCCAAAATAATTTAATAGAACGAAATTGATATAAAAAGGTGTGGAATTAATTTCATCACTAAATTCAAACAGAATAACATATATCAATGAATCAAAGTATATCAAAACAAGGTTGTACATTCATTATTTTTAGCCATGTAGGCTTACACATGAATTATCATCCCAACAATACATTTAAATTCAAATATTGTAATGAGATTAAGGAGATAGAAAGATCATAATTGCAACCACAATAGAACCATAACTCAAGAATTTTCATGAGTGGAAAACCCTCGTAGGGTGAAAAACCACTCGTAAAAGTGCCTCACTGCAGAGCCTTATTGGCTACAAGATCTCAATAGTTACAAGATGCCTCACCGGAAATGATCATATTGTCTCGTTGACATGACCATTCATTACATATTTATGGATTTCATGAATATCACTCATAATAAGGAGCATATGGAAGTTCTTATTTTAGGCACATAAGTCTACAAACAATATTTCCAAGTTTCACCGTTGTAATATCCTTATATACAAAATTTAGGTAATGCCAACACTATCATCAATGGCTCCCAAGTATATACAAATACGACCATCCTACTTCCACTGACCTCTCAAATATCACACAAGTACACTGAAATCCATAAGCCAATCACACAAAGCTTCAAGAAAGTGATCCTAAGCCTGCTTACTAGTATGCACACATATCTATGCAATTATAAAAAAATGCTTTCTTTTAAACCCATTGATTCATAGAAATGCCCCATCTTGGTCAACTAAGTGGGAGAAACCATAATGCATGAGAAGAAAATAAGGTATGATTCAACATCTAATTATCTTTTTATAAAAATCCCAATTTGATTCACGATTCACAATATGCATAGATTAATTGCAATCTAAATCTATATATATTTATATTGATCTAAATGTCATAAAATATCTTTGGTTCACATGGTTAAAGAAATTCCCCATAAATAGAGAGGTTTGGTGTAACAATTAAAAGTAAGGTTGACCAAGATTGAATCCTATAATTGCACCCTAAGATCACCCGATAAAAGAATGCAGTCCAAACTTACCAATGGCCATGATAAAAGTCATCACAACCTCTCTTAATATATACTAATTTTCCAAGTAATCATAACTAATTCGGATACCCAATTCAATGTTCTTCCTTCTTGATAAGGTTGTGAATGCTGAATCCACCACCATCACACCTAAAATTCACCAAGCCAAGAGGACAACTATGACTAATTTAGAAACTCAGCTCTATTTATTTGTCTATTTTATTTTATTCTATTTCCCAAATAATGTTGTGACGCTGATGTTAAGCTTTTGGAGCACATTGTTGAGTTTGTGTTTTACTTGGAAGATTCACCTTCTCTGCCTTGTATAAGCGTAATTTTTAGAAACATCTGAATATGAGAAAAATACAGTGAAGGTGTCAATATAAATCAAATGGAAGAACAACAAAAAGTGACTAAGGATTTGAAAGTGTATGCAAGGAAATATTAGAAGAGGATGATGAATAGGAAAACAACAATGTCAAATGTGAGTTACTAGATAAAATCAAGATGAAGCTTCAAGCAAATCTGAATGAAGGAGTATTGCAAAATCTTGAAGTCCAAGCAAGTGATAAGAAGGCAGTTAAATTCTATTATGGATCTTGATATCTGTCATTCTAGAGACCTATGCAAATGGATCAACTGAAGAACAAGCATTTATTCAGAGTTTGGCACTTTTCTTTGCTTAGTTTTGCAAGTCCCACATCTGCATACTTGAAGGCATTCTCTTGAAAATCAAATTGCAACAAAAAGTATGCACTTTGTAGGAATACAAACTCAAATATTGTAGAATGGAGTTCATTGATATTTATTTTCAACATCAATATTTAAGGAGTCAAATATTTTGAAGAGACTTGCAGACAAAAGCCTACTTCAATATCTGAAAATCTTGTCTTGGAGACGGTTCTGCTTTCAAGGTCTTGTGTGGAGGACAACCCAGGATTATGACCAGAATAAAGGATGTTGAAGATTAAATTCCAAACCTGAGTAAGATGGAGGTTAATGACACAATTTTATCTCCTCCATCTTTGTAGAGTCAAGATATTCAAAGACCATGACAATCATTTGCAGCAGGAAGTAGAGGATATGCTATGACATCAGTCGTGTGCAATATCTTTTGATAGAGGTAATCATGGAAAGTATGGTACAGTTCAAGAATAGTGCAACATTGCATCATGGTGACCAAAATAATAGCTTGAGGGTCTTCACAATCCATATACTTTAAAAGAATGCAAAGTCTGATGAGAATTCTGGAGATGACAGTGGCAAGAGCATTATAATCCCACGAACTGATAAATGGGAGATGACTAAAGAAGAGCAGTGTCGACACCCCAAGTAGAACTCACAAGGTAAAATAATGAGGAGACTGCAAGAATATTGGCCGTAGGGGCATTGGTACAGGAGACGGGCATGGCTCTTCTAAGCCATCCACTAAGATGGTTTCTAAAAAGATAGTATCCCGGTTTCTAGAGAGCCATAATTCAGATGGATATGAAAAATGATTCAGTTCTAGTACCCAAATGCGGCATCATGGCTCCATTTCATGTAGCCACCATCAAGAATGTTACAAGCCAAAAATATAGAGAGAATTCTTATATGAGGATACTCGGCTTTAATGCCAACTACATGACAGCATTGAAATTCCCTCGCAGTATTTATGTTAAGGGAATTTCCTTTTTGATCCAAAGATTCAAAGCACATCAACCCCACAATACAAGTGTTTTGACTCCACAGATGATCTACAACAATGAATTATTTCTAGAAGGAAGAGAGAGCTACACAGTTGACTCAGGAGAACTTCAGCTTTCAAAAACAAGCCAATTGGGTTGGCAGACTTGCGGATCAATCCTGTACAAACCCAGGAAAGCTACTGCTATATCCCCAACCCCTGACTAGTTGATATGGATGAAATTATAGCAACATAAAATGGCCAAATAAAAATATAATGCATTCCATCAATTTTAGATCCAAATAAATAAGGGATTTGAATTTGTGGTTTTCCAGTATGAAGACTATTTAAAAAAACTGTATGGAAAGAAAGAATGGTTCCTATTACAGTATATATATTAGTCGGGTGGTTAAGAGCCTTCTTTTGGACAGAGGAATCAACTCCTTCTCTTCTATTCTCTTGAACTGGATTAGCATGTTCATTTGCTACTTTATCTGATCTCAATTGATACTACAATTTCTCTTGAAACTCTCGTGCAACAGAAGGATCCCCCGCAACCCAAACTACAAATCCCAAGATTCCTATGTGGAAGTGCAACTGGTGCCTTTGTTTCAAGCAGAATCCTCCTCCCATTTCCCCGTAGCTGATGTAACCGATTCTTTAATAAAATAAATAGGATTTATTTTATGCACATATTTATTTAGTAAATATTAAAATGTGAGTACCATTTTAATTCCAAATTAAATATGTATTTCAAATATTATAAATAAGCACTTATTTGCTAGATGAAATCTATAACTAATAATTTATTCTTTTATTTATTTATATTTTATTTCACTATAAATCGATTTAATTAAGCTTTGAAAAATACCAATAATAAAAAAAATCAAATAAATATTTGTTTATTTTATTCTTTTCAATTCACTACAAAACAAAAAAATATTTATTCTAATTTTGAATAAAATCAATAAATGATTTAAAACTATTTTTATTTCTTCTAAGAGAAATTACCGTTAACTAACATTTAATTAATTTAGCAACTATAACAATAATCTACCTTATTAAATAAAAATAAGATGCAATGATCATTAAAATAGTATTATTGAATTATAAATTACTTAATGAAAATAGGGGTTGTGACAAAAATTTCCATTTTTTTCTTCCTATTAGTTTCATGTATATATTGTAAATATCTTTCTTTCTATGAAGTTATTTTGCACACCTTGCATTCTCCTTAAGGGAATGTATGTTCTAGTTTTCTGCATTTCTCTAAGTGTAGGCCTGCACATGTTGTTTTTTGCCCTTGGGGGGCCTAGCTATTGAAGTTTTTCCCTTATGACTCCATGCACAATGGATCGATAAGGCCTGTGGATTCCATGATTACTAGACAATCATCTCGTATAAATCGCCATAAATGTTGAAATTTCATACCACCCTTAGATGAACCATAATTGATAACTGATCTGAGAGATCCTACATGGGCCATCTTACATGAATTCTCCTTGAAGGGTCCTAAATTGGCTAAGTCCTGGTGTTTGGGGCTTTCAGATTTTCACTTACCTATGTACTCGCATGCCTTCTTCATCACTCTTGCTCCTTTACCTTCCATTTTTCACTAAGTGTTTCAGGTTTCGGCCTTCAGCCTTACCTTTTAACCCTTATTGCTTTACTTTGGTAAGCATTAAGCCTTACCCCTGATCACCAAAGTCCTGAAGAGACTTTTCAAGATTTTTCTAAGTCTTGACTTTTTAGACTTTGGGGGTTGGGCTTCCCTCTTATCGCTTTCCATCTCTTCATCTCAGGAAGTAATTCTTCCTCTTGATCCCTAAAATATTGTCTTTGGCTTTCACGCATCAAAATTTCATCAAGTCCACCTTTCTTCCTTCTCACTTTCACTCCTTCCTTCAAAAATTTGACTAAGTGTCAAGTTTTTGGGCTTCAAGCTTTGGCCTTATCCTTTACCTCTTACATTTCTTCAGTAAGAGGTAACTCTTCTATCCAAGCCCCGATGGCTCCTTTCAGACTTCGGCCTTTGGTCTTCCCTTTTACCCTTTTCTTCTCTACGGTAAGGCGTAAGCCTCCTTCCCAACTTCTGAAGCTTGAAAAGGGTGATCCTTCCAGACTTCATGATTTGCTCCTTTGACCTTCTCTCTTCTTTTCTTAAAGTATGCGGTAAGTGGTACATCCGAAGCTCGATTGTTGATGGTCTGATGCCAAGATGTGTATAAAGTATGAAGCGGGCTCGAAGCTTGATCCCTGAAAAAGGTGCTCTTTTTCGCACCTCTAGACCATTTAATGCTTTGCAAAGGCTTTCTTTCGGGATCGACACCCCAACCTTTCTGTGGATTTGGAATTTTTTTTGGGTGACACCATTAATGCTCGAGCTACCTTTCTAAATGGCCTGCTTTGATTTTTAGGCTTCAAGGATGATATTTATTGCTCCCCGTGAATTCTGTAAGTGGATTTTATGGGTGCCCATGCTCATTTATTGCTCATTGTGGACCTTTCTAATGGATCCATGCCCTAATTGGGATTTTCATAGGATGGCTCCATCCTTTCACACACAGACTTCATTGCTAACCCTAGTTAGGGTTAGGTTTTGGTTTGTAGTTCCAAGTTATGCCTGATATATAAAAGCGAGAAAGGTATTCATTTTAGGGGTTCTTCCTCTGGCTCCTCCAAGGTTTTTCTTTGGTAGACTTATGTATTTTGTATCTCTACGATTGTGAAGATTAGCTCTATGCCTTTGCATTAATGAAGTTGATCATTGTTGTCGGTTCTCCCCTTTTTTGTGTATGAGTAAAATTTCATTACCTTCATATCTAAGTGTTTGTTTGTCATTTTCATGAATATATGCTAAGTTATTTTTTATACAATTTTTGTTTTGAGAATCTTTCTTTCCTTCCAGCACCTTGTAAAACTCTAACCTCCATGTTTGGCTCTAAGAATCACCAAATAGAGAACTTTGTGAGTCCTTTGGTCCCTTTCTTTGTTGTATTGAGAAATCTTGGTTAGGAAGAAACAACTTTCCATCTTAGTGTACCACCTTCATTTCCATTTCATGTTCTCCTTCTTCCCCTTTTCCCTTGTCAACTGTTAGAGTAGGGTAGTGATAGGATTTCATGTGTTGGGTTGGACCAACACATTGCACTTGGATTGAAAGAGGAAGTTGACCTTCTTTAGATATTTGACTACACGCAAGGTCCCACACCTTGAGGTCATTTCCATTGTGTCATTGAAATGTTGAACCCCGTGTTCAACGGGGTGCAATTTCATGTGACAACGGGTATTTGAGAAAAAGTTAAGATTGAAATCTATTTTCCTTACCAACTCGAATCCTTTTAGTACTAACCTTGTTTTTTTTGGTGATTTGTTTGTAATGTAGTTTTTATGTGTCTTATGTATGTTTGCATTATGTTTGGATTTTGTAGTGTTTTTCATTTCATTTTTATGTTCACTTTATGTTATATTGTGTGTCTTCATCATGTATGATTCATGATTTTCATGTTGTATTGCACCTCATGTGTTTGTTCCTTTGTCCTTATATTTTTTTCCATAGGATCTTGAATATGGGGGCTAGTGCATCCCCTAGATTTGATGTCATCATGTCTCTTCAATATTTGGATAATTGACCCCTTCTTGGCTTATATATACTTTAGTGTGAGTTTGAGCGAAAGTTCATACTCTCACTAAAGTGAGGGTTAAATTTAGTGTCAAAAATTATCACCCTTGACAATTTCTCGCTAGGTTTAGCTCCCCCCTATGTGCTTGGACCTAATTATGCATTTAATTGCCCATTTTATGAACATCTTTGAAAGAGTAAAAGATGGGATTAAAAATAAGCATTTAATATTTTATACCGATGTTTAAGGCCTCGACAAGGATGGGTCTAGACTAGGGCACCCAACACCCCTGTCCAACCCTTTTTGGATCAAATTTAAATACGTTGATGTTGGTATTTATTATTTGAAAATTTGAATTTATTTGTTAGCTATCGATATTTGATTTTCAGGAAATTAGAAGAATTACATATAAAAAAACAAATTATTTTTACCATGTTAATCCTAATAAACCCGAGCATGTTTGAAAAATAAATTAAGGTTATTATTGAGAAATTAAGACAATATAAGAGTAGAATTAGCAAATTTACATAAACATTTATTTCAATCAAGAATCATGTTAGCCATGCATTATGTTTTTATGTAAGTTTGTTCATGTTTCATTTTTATTTGTTTTGTGAGTACTAACACTTGTAGGACTTCAAATCAAGCATCAATTTATCCTTGAAGGTGACGATTGCATGACTTCAATTCATCAAGGAATACAAACCTAAGTGGTGAGTTGCAATAATTTATCACTTGCTTATCATTTAGCCTTTGCCCGACTAAGGGTGATCTCTCTTTTTACATCATCATAGCCATTATCGAGGTAGAAATATCGAAAAAAGGTTTAACTTAGGCAAGCCCGTATACAAAACAACCCTCCCCTTCTTTCATGTGTGTAGGTTTACATATCTGAATCAAATTGGAGGAATATTGAAGACTAATTGCTAATTCATGCATTCAAGCCCTACAAGTTATCAAATCAAGGAAAGTAGATTTTATTAGTGACATACAAAGTTTTGATAGTGACCCTAGAAGAGAAGAACTTGTAGATCAGGAGCAACATGAATGTGAAATTAGATCTTGAGTAATTTTTAGCAAGTCTAGGGCACCTATTGCCCCTATCTAGCTATTTCAAGTCCAAATTTACATGTGAGGTTCGTTTGTGTCTACCTTCTACTTTTTTGGAATCTATTTATATATATATTATGTGTTTTCTTAAAATATCAATAGTTTGTTTCATTTTCATTAGTAACCTGGGAACATCATTGCATTAAAAAATTTAGTCAAATAAAATTCAATTAATCATAACATCCACACATAAAACCACAAGTATTAAAACCCCAATCCACCATTCTTGCTCTACCATTGAGGTTTGTATCCAAGTGGGTATTGAGATAATTTTTAATCCTTCTTTAAATGTACCTAATTGGAAGAAGTGTGATTTATGATCTAGATCAATTTTTCCAATCAAACATCTTTATTGTCTATTTGAAATAAAAAATTAATTACATATGGAAAGATATGACCTATTTACTAATACAAAAGATATGACCTATTGACCATTCTAGCTCGTAATGCCAAATTTAGGCACCAAATTATGAAAAATATCATAATTTGACTACTAAACCTATACTCTTTGTAGTGTTCAAAAAGAGCTTTCTAAAAACTATAAGTTAAAAATATGATACTATATGTAAAATTTATGCCCTCCAAAATACTATTTCCCTTCAATTATTGGTGGTAGCAAATGAGTGATGGTGGTGGCATTGATAGTAGGTTGGAAATAGTGGTTCCCTAGGAAACATTTAGTCTTAGTTTCCATGGTAAAATTGATAGTGGAACTAAATAGGTTTTTATTTTTATTATTATTTATTTTAAAATCCTACTAGGGAGCTATGGCTAGGCCTCACCCAATTGGGGCTAAAGGCCCACTAACCTAGTGACTATTGACCATTGGCTAACAAGTGTCAATGAACTATGTGGATCTATCATTGATGGTAGCCATTGGAATGTTGTCAATACCATGATTTCTATGGGGGGTACAAGGGTTTGTAAATCCCTCTTATTTTTTTAATGTGATTGTTTTAAATAAAAAAAATCTACATACAATCATATGACTAAACACAAGGGAAGGGGGAAATTTTTCTCCCTTAGGACTTGGTGCCAAAAATATGTCAAATTTCATGTTAGTATTCATATCTTGGGCCTCTTGAATCTAATAGTGAGGTTCATTTTGTCCCATAAGGTCATCTATGAAAATTCCCCTACAAAACCATTAAGATACACAACTATAAAAATAACCACAAATTTGCAAACTCCAAATCTACATTCCCAAAACTTGCATAGTGTATCTCATTCCTTGAAATTTCTAAAATCTCTCCATAATTTTCATGGCTTCAAATTTTTATCAAATATGCTCAAGCAAGGGTTAAAAAAGCAAGGACCTCTCACCTCCCTCAATCACAATCATGGTTTTGAGACCACTTAGAATAATTAATAGGTTGATCAAATTATTTCCTACATAAAGTCATGAGAAAAACATGTATACAAGCTTACAAAATAACCATAATGTAAGAAATGCCATGATATTACACATGATATACCCTAGTAAAACCCTCAAGATGCAAAAAAACTAGCCTCCAAAAGTATCTACACTCAATATATTATTTAGTAATAAAAATATTACAATACACTTACAAATTGTCCATTTTAATACTTTTGAAACATCAAGCTTCTCTAATGTATCCACCATGTGTCCAAGAATATAACCACATATCCCATTCCACAATTCACATATGCAACAAAATAAATATTTAATGTAGCTAAACACATATCCTAAATATGCACCACAAATGAATATTTATTTTAGATAATTAAAAAAAATCACGTGCAAAGTGTACAACACCTTTTCCCTAACACTTATAGCTTGTTCTCTTATATTACTTACATAATCATCTCATGGACTGTGGATTTCTTTGTTAGTTTCTTGATTCTTCTGCCTTTTATTATTGATGATATTGCATTACAAACATAGGATTGTTGAGTGATTGTCTCGCTTTTCCTCCTTTAAGAACTTTATACATTTCTTCACTTCTTTGTTAGGAGTCCATGTTTCATCTTGACCCTTCTTTTGTTAACTCTACCTCTTCCATAATTCATACTTACAAATATAATCTAAGAAATAATTTGAACCTTTCTTAAATATCAAATATAATTAACTTCATGATCTCCATACACCTTTTTATTCTCTTAATTCTAATGTTTACACTTCTTCACTCCATCTTTCTTCATCACTTTCTAACTTTGTGATTTACCACAATACTTTATTTGAAGATGGTGTTTTATGTGATTATTTCTAATTTTTCTTCTCCACATAGCTTTGTTACACCTTATATACAACACAATAATGGTACTTCCACTTATTTTATTCTTTTCTTTATGTAACTTATTTACTTTTATTTTAAACATGAGGAATTGAATAGTATTTTATCATTGGTTACTTGTTAAATGACACAATATATTCATTTTATAGTGAAGATGTGAACATTACTCCTAATTCTATTGATTGTTCTATACATGATGCATCTTCCTTTACTTATTATTCTTATAACTTTATAATCTTATCTAGTTTCTATAATGATGGATATCTTAAAATTACATGTGAGATCTCTTCTAGCTTCTATGTATGACCTTCTTTTATGATGGAATTATTATTTCTTTTCCTAATACTTTTGATAGAAATGCATTAAATTAGTTTAATAATATAATTTAATATTTTTACTTCTTTTTATTATTTAATAAATATATGTATTGATCAATTTACACATATAGCTCACACATGTATCTCACTTAATCTTATAACAATAAACATTCATTATATCATTTTATCCTCTTACAATATGCACAAGTAATGATACCTTTGGTTAAGGGTCCTCATGAAAATTTTATAAACATATCTAAGTTAACGTATGACCCCATTATTTCTCCAGTTTAACTACTAATTGTTCTCTAGCATGTTACTATTTCTATTAATCCTAAAATTATCATGTGTAGATCCCTTCACTCCTCAACTAAATAGCATGAAAATAGTAGTACAAAATTTTTGTTCTTCTTCCTCGTCTTTTGATATAAAAGGACCTTCTCCCAACATTGATTACTATGGGGTAATTAATACTTATGACACTATATATAAAAAAAATTATTAGTTCCAAATTCACTTTATTCTACCACTATTGATCTCCCCCCTCCACTTTATATCACTTCTAATATTGTAAACAAATGTGATATCATAAAAAAAAAACAAATAATACAATCTAGGATCTCTATTTTGGTTCTCCTTAAAATTATTCTATGCATAGGAAATTACTTTCCAATTCCCTCTAGAAATTATTTGTTCAACCTAGTGCTTGATTTGATAAATTTTCTTGTATTCTTGTGCCTTTCACTTTAAATGGCACCTAACATATCTTTTATTCCTCTAAACTCATTTTTTTTAGTGATCCAAAAAAATCTACATCTTTTTATTTTTTGGGCTATCATAAGATTAGAATTAGTAGTCTTTTGTTGACAATGATTATGGTTTAAACATTTGTAGCATGGATTCATTGAATGAAGTAAATGTTGATACATCTAATTTACAAAATTTGGGATAATAAATTAAAGGATTTGATAATATTAGTATGGATACTTGTGGCACTATTTCTCTTCTTATTTCCATTGGACTTGTTACACTTAACACATTGTTCCATGTCAGGAATAGATACTGAGCCTATAATATTTTCCCAATCCAACCATGAATCCATGCAATATGTAACGCCCCGCCACGCAACCCTAAAGGATGTTGCAAACAACTACTTAAACAGGCTATTTTTTTGTTTAAGTACAAATAATACATAAGTTCGCTTCCCAATGCAACCATCCCCTAAGGTTATGAGATTGAAATTAATTAACAACCCACAAACAACATAAAAGAAACCATAACATTTATCTACTCAAGATGATAAGTACGCATACATTCCATACAAGATAAATTACATCCAAACATAATAGATAACTTCCAAACTCATTTATCCATAATTATATATTACAATTACAACTCTCATTCCCCGAATGAGGCAAAGCCCATAAATAAGGTTACAGTTACAACTTCCACCTCAATTACAAAGAGGGGTAAAATGTTACAAGATCAACTAAAATGAAATACAACAAGAACTAATACTGAAACCCACGAGCTCTCCAACTGGAAGTCTCGTCCACATGAACATGAAGATAGCCCAACGGATTTAGGTGCACGCCACCCAACCAAGTGGAACCCAAAGGCCCACCCCCGTGCTAGGAGATAGTAACCAGGAATCCTAGTCAAGACCATCTACCTCTAGACACAAGCTAACATAAACTAAACAAACTAAAACAACCAAACACATGAACCTCACAGGACATACCAAGGTACAACTAAAATACAGCATAAGTACAACATAAGATCAACACATGTACAACTTAGATACCATGCAAGTAAAACTCTACAAGGTCACATTGCTTCCAGAAATAAAGCAGGACAAGTATGTTATGAGAACCATACACATAATAATTGAACACCAACCATGGTCACATCAGGTATGTTTCGGAAACCATACCCACAAAAAACAAGAACCAAATGTTATCCTAGACAGAGTGTCATCACACAGCTCGTCATGGGTTATCTTTGGGATTCTTCCTAGGCTCCGGCCCCCACAAGAAAAGGTTATCCTAGTGACCTTTACCGAATCCCAGCCCCCATACTCACTCATGCGGAGCCAAATACCTTTCGTACAGACAAGGTAGATGACCTTGCCATTCCAAGCCTTCCCACCCATCCCAAGCCTAACTGAGCACTTGGGTCCATGAGTGAGGTATTAATATCTTGATTAGTGAGAAGTTAGTCATAAGCTTCTAAGTATTGTTTTAGTTATCACTTGATTAACTAACTTACAACGAGTTATCCTGGCACCACTTCGTGTGCCGGCCCCTGTTACAAGCCATTCCTCTACTTGAAAACACACACACACCATCCAAACATCAATGGAACCAAGGTGCGACAAACAAGATATCACAACCTCTCCTTTCTCAGGAGGCAACATAAGATAAAACCGTCTCCAAACATTGGAGGTAACAACAATAACAGAACCGCTCCTGACAAGGAGGCACACATTACAAAATCCACTCCTTTCTCGGGAGGCACAAACGTCCCCATTCATGAAAACCAAGTACTAACATAGACACAATCCTCATGCACTATCCAAGAGAATTCATAATAGGTTGACATCACAAATGATAACCACAGAACTGAAAATCCCATCTGGAATACTTACGAATAAAACACACATTTAACCCATTTCCCCAAACAAAAGTACAAAGGGAATATTCACTGAAGGCACTTGAAATAAACTACCTTTGGATATTCTAAATCCATTCCTCACATTACATTCAGTACTCTATTGAATTCAGTAATCTGAATTAAAACACGTCTTTTAAATTAAGACTCAATATTTAACTTCCTAATTGAACAATAAATTAACATTTACCCTTCAATTCAAATAAATCATTTAATTTCTCTAATTAAACATATATCTGTAAATTAAATTTTTGATCTTTCCAATTATATTTTATTTTAAAATAAAGTCAATACCGTGACTAAAATTACAATGTTTTCATTTTTACAATTAAATCAATGTTTAATTCCCTCAATTAAACTTAAATCATATCTTAAATAAAACATCATATTAATATAAAAACAAGGCTCATAATATAAAATAAATATATACTAATATTTTAATATTATTAAATTATAATATATAAAATATTATTAAATAATATTTTAATATTATAAAAAAATAATATATAAAATATTAACATTTACATATTTATTTATAAAAAATAAAAAACAATTTTAAAAGCCCCTCGGGCTACGCACGCGCCCTAATCCTTATAGCAACTGGCTTTTTTCTTTGGTCGCGGGTTCAACCCAAGCGGCGGCATTCTTACCAAGGCCGCACATTTTTTTTTCCATGGCGGGCGGTGCTTTGTTTTGGGGCGGCGGCGATTTAATGGTGGGCGCCATGGTGTTTGCTCATGGCGGCTACAAGAGGCGGCACCGCTAGGAAGTGAGTGGCGTAGGCAAAGGGTGCGGTCTACCAGGCCGCGCAAGGCGCGGGTGGCAGAGGTGGCTGTCACACAGGGTTGGGGGTTTGCATAGGGCGCAGCGGCGCTGGCAGTGTCAGCCACCCACCCTGGTGGCGTGGTGTGCACAGCCCGCGCGGGCCACAAGACAGGGACAGTGGCGATGGGGGAGGTGGGGAGTGCGCTAGGCATAGCTCCCTCCACCCACCTCCATGGGAGGTGCGGTGGGGGTTGAGCCCCCAGCCCCCACAACCAATTCATTTTTAATTTTTATTTTTTTAAAAAACAATTATTTTATGCAAAGCCTACAGATTTTCTCAAATCCGATTTAAAAATATTAAAACTAGGGTTTTATTCCCCGATCCAAACCACAAAATTAAATTAAATATATATATGTACATATAAACATATATATATATATATATATATATATATATATGCATACATAATTTCAAGGAATTTACATGATCAATTGAGGAAATAATAATTCAAATACCATTTTCTTTTCTTTCTTTCTTTTTTTTGAACCAAGAACACCATTTTCTTTTCATGAAGAAGTAAAACAAGAACATAGGTTTATGATTTGATAAAAAAATTCAACATGGAGGTTCCAACAAAAACAAGTTTGAATTTCAATCATGCATCCCAAACCTAAAACCATTTATAAATGAATTTACAAACCATTGAAACTAAATAAATGAACCTGGTAAACTTGTGTTTGAGGAGATCCAAACGATGCCCAACTCCTTCCTTTGATTTCCTCCTCAGATCAACAAATTTCAAACTCCAATACAAAACCCACAAAATTGAAAGATTCTTTTTCACATAAATTCCATCTTTTCCAAAAAACTCCAAGATCCAAAATTGAGAAAACAAAATTTCAACATAAGGATAAAACCCTAAAATTTCAACAACCACCCTCATAAATTCTCCAAAACAGAAAATTAGAAAATATCTAATTTCTTTAATTTTTTGAATTTCAAACTTCCAAATTTGACTTTTAAATCATTTTTCAATGTTTCAATTCCAAATTTCACAAATTGACTCTTAAATTCATTTTTCTAATTTTGAATTTCAACCAATATGCATAAATTTCCAAAATGAATAATTTAACTTATTTCAACCTTAAGAATTTAATTAATCAATAAAATAGATTTAATCAACGATTAAATTATTTATTAATTAAATTAAATTAATCATAAAATAAATTGCGTTATTAACATAATTCCAGTACAATTTCAATTTCACAAATTAAATACATACAGCCATATGATTACCCTTTTTAACTTACAATTAAATAAATCCAGGCAAGATGATCAATCATGAAAGCAACATAACTCGACTAACACCAGACAACACACTAAGACTAGGGTGACGACTTGGCACAGAAAACCTAGCTACTATCTCCCAATTGAATACCATTGGATATTGGACACGCTCAAACCTGTGAAACCGGGTGGAGTGGATGTTTTGTACCTGTCAACCTGAAAATCAAGTAAACCACAACATATAATATGAACAGCATAAAATACACACCGTGGAGAGGAAATCTCGGAATCGCAGGGCACTTGCAATCGAGTGATGTGATCCATCCCCTTCACCAAAACAATATTACCAACTGATGAATCTAACATCATTAATATGATCATAATCATAAACATCATTAATTCAGTTATCCACTATGCTAATCCAAAGCATGACATAATAATATCAAGATAAAATACCAAGTACCAAGGTCAAAGCACTAACAGAAAATAAGGCCTAACCAAACAGAACACTGTTCGGTCAAAAGAGCAAAACGGAGGGGTCTTACACAATAAATGTAATTCCTTGAACCCTCCACATATCCTTAAAATTTATACAAAATGATAAATATCATACCATTTTAGTTGTTGAGGCCTCCTAAAAATATTTTTAGGTGACAAAATCACATGTTCATTAATACTAAAGATGATCTTTCTCCCTCGCAACCTCCTTGTATGGGTCAACTAGAAAATACTTATCTTTTTAAGAAATAACGCTCTCTTGATATTTATTTGAATGATCCTAACTCTTGTATTGTAGGTGATTGTTTCCATTTACAATTGATCTCCTCTTATTCTAGTAAATATAAATATAACCTCAATGAGTTTGGTCTTCTTATTTTGCACACTTACACCCATATTTATGGTTAGCCTCCTCAAAATTATTCCTATTCTTCTACATCCACTCAAATTCTACTCCTATTGTATCTTATAATGTCCCATCCTCTTCTAATTCTAATGTTTTCATTGGATATTATAAGGGTTCTTTAGATTTCACGCCTTCCTTTTATGAGTGAATAAAATGTTGACCTTGCAAACATTGATATCCCTTTTTTTGCATATTGACCACTATACTCAAAGTCACATTTTTCCAAGATCCCTCATCATCATATTCTTCATAGCATAGTGATTGAATGGTTGGTAATGGTGTTAAACCAAATGATTTATTGATAAAGACCCTCATTTTTCCTCTATAAAAATGATATGCCATAATGAAAACGGTTCAAGATTTTGTACACAATGGATATAAAGGAAATGTACTTGACATTCATAAATATGGTATCATTGAAGCTATTAAATTTAAGTTGTGCTTATCTCATATTGATTTTAAATATTACTCTTAAATTTCCTTCAATATTTTTCTTATGATTCATTCCACTTCTTGTGTGTATATGGTTATATCATATCATATAGCTATACATTTATGTAATAACACCTTTAACTTATGTATCGTGGATGGTGTAGATTTTATCAAATTGTTAATAACTTCACACTATATCTCCCAATTATATTTTCACCACTTGATGTTCCATTTTACCTACTAGTCATATTCTATTGTATTTTTGTATCATACTTGGCTCTTGTTCCCTTGCCTATAACACTTTCATGGGCCTAGTCATGTATATCCTAGATTATATATTTATCATCTCCCACATTGTTATTACTATTATTCTCATTAGCCTTATTTGTATTCATTACCATATGCCAAGTATAAATTCCATATTTTATCTATGTTTGTATTTCCCCCTTTTATTTTTGATATATTATTGTGTATCTTCTTAGAGGCTTGTAAGTGGATCTATCCTATTCTCGCCTAAAAAATTTGAGTCCCAAATAATTAGCTTAATTTGATCTACATTGAAATGGGATGTGTTCTTACAAAATTCATTCATCATTAACAATCACACATATATCATATCATTACTATTGTAATAATACTTTGATGATACACCCTTGCATCTTACTAGTTGCATGGGGTTAGACTTAGGGGGTAACACAATTCAAAAACTCTTACAAAGTAAACTATTGGAAGAAAAATAAAAATGAAAAGAAAAATACATAAGTTAAAAAAAAAATCAAACCAAAGAAATATAATCTAAATTGTGGTACCAAAATGCATCCCCTTCTCTCACGTAATTATTATAGGTTCATATTGATGAGACTTTCGTTTCCCCTTGATCTAACCTAGAGGCTACCTTTGATCTAACATATAATATATCTTTGATATAAGTCTAATATTAACTTAGGAGTTGTGGTTACCTCTTCTCCATTTCTTATGTCTCACGTGGACTTATATTGGTTTCACACTTAACATATCACTTCATCCCTTCATATCTCATTTTCCTTGATCAATTGTCTTCATTTATCCTTTGAAACCTAGGATTATTCATTTATTGGTTCCTTGAACCTATTTAAGAGAAAAAATATTTATCTCACATATAACCCTAAAATTCTTCCTTCCTATTATGATTTCCATTGTATTAATATTACACCTAATTATTGCATATTTATTTAGACATAATTTATGAAGGATTATAGTTATACAAACTTCTTCACAATCCTAATACATAATATTACTGGTGTATCTCATGATCTAAATTCTTATGATAAGATCTTACCCCCTTTATCTACCCCTATCTTCATAACACATTTATCTTATCCTATTTATATCCTATTCTTCACTTATTATATCTTTCTTTTATTATTATACATAGTTATCATCTTATTTCATCATTTTTGTTGATCTCTTCATTATTATTCTCTTACTTATCCTTGCCTTGGGGAAATTACCTAGTGTTCTCCTCCATTATTATATAACCATTATATTATTTCTTTTATAATCATGACCTTTTTCACTTCTCCTAAATACATTATTATCACCATTTTACTAGGATTAATTTCCCTATCACACTTAGGATCTAGAACACTACCTTAGTTACATGTTCCATTTTATTTTAGTCACTATATTTTCCTAATTATCATCATCATCACTTGGCTACCCTTAACAACATATGATGCCTATCTATCACATATTAGAATTTTCTAGATCGACTTATTTTTCCATAATTAAGGGCATCACATACATGTTCCTCTATTTCCTATATCCTTTATTATCCCCTCACATATAACTTGGCACATTATCCTTTCTTCCCTGATCATCTACCTTAAATTAACTATATTTATTCCTTCACTATAAAATATAAGGGGGGAATATACTATAGATAATTGACACCATGATGATATCAATATCATCAATGCTTGGGCATATCTTGGCCCATTTACCATATTAGCTAACCACCTTATATCATTGGATATAATAATTTACCTTATTGTAGGCCTAGTCTATCTCATTTTATCTAGAGTGTGTGATGATAACATAAACCGTACAATTACTTGACTACCAATTATCTTAGGAATGGTCTAACCTCTTTATCAATGGATGAATACCACGTAGCCTTTGACATCACCATCTTTAATTTTATTTTTGGGGGTGACCTAGCCACTTTTTACCTAAATTATGGAGGGTGGCATGGACCCCTTTTATAACCTTTTACCTTTGTCTTGGATACACATTATTTAGGTGGAAATCGCATATAGTCAAGCGGTAGTGATATTATCATCATTATCAGTTACCATTTTAATTTTGGTGTGGTTTGGTCTTATCATTTGGATATGAACCTCAATATTGTTATCTCATGAGAATAATCCTATCCCATCCTATCAACTTTTTCCAAGATATCCTTTCTTATATAGACCTCTTACATCCATTCATATATCTCTCACCACATGGTCCTCATATATCTCCTTCTTTATATCCTCCATGTATCTTCTACCAACATATCAATCATGCAAAATATGAAAACTATGTATTTACCTATTTTGTTGTTTCCCTCTTATTAATTGTCTTGTTTTAGTATCAAGTGAGTATGTTTTCCTTTATTATTTGTTTTCATGTATGTGTGATGCATTTACATGTTATCCATGATTAGTGTTGACTTCCATTTGTGTTTTCTTTCTAATATTTAATATATATTTTGTATCATAATGTTTCCTTTTTTATATATTTTATAGCATTGTTTGTGTTATTCATATAATGGATATATTGCTTGATTTGGTACACTATATGAATAATTACACATATATATTGAAGAACATAAATAATTGTATCATTTTTTAGTATCCTTAAATTAGTGTAATGATATACTTATTATAATTTTACTTTAGCATGCTTCTTCCACTTAATGTTACTAGCCTACTAAATTGGGGAGAAAATGTAATAACATAAATTGTATACCTTACAACTTCCTTATTCTATTTTTGTATTTATTTTGGTGTCTATTTCCTAGTGTGTTTTTAGGTCCATTTTACATCAATTTCTAGCCTCCTTGTGATCCCAATTTTACTTTACAAGATTCTTAAGCCTTGGAAAAACACCCTTGACCACCTCTTTGAAGATGGAACTTACATCCCATAGGGTTACCTATGACCTAGTTCCATAAACGTTGCACCCTAGGCTTGCAATATCTATGCCCCAAGTTCACAAGTAATCTTGTCTCTAAATTTAGCCAATTATTTGTTGGGTGTTTTATCCCTAACCTTGACTAGGATTTGACATGAATGAATCCAAAAACTTAGTATAAGTCCATGTAAAAGAAAATTATTCCCTCCAATTAATTTTTAAGTCAAATTATTCCAAAAATAGTATCTTCCCCCTTTCAATATGTAGGTACAACATTATATGAGTAGGGGAAATAAGGTAGGATTGAAAATTTTAAGTTGTCTAGAAGTCTCTTGATCAAACCAAGCCATGAAATCCTACCTTTTTTCTCATTCCTTTTCCTTCTACCATAACTATTTCCTTGATTCTTCATTTGTCCAACCTTTGAAATCTCATTTCCTTCACCATAGCTACAACAAAATTTGCATCAAATTTTTATTTCCATTTTCCTTATATTTAAATAATTCCCCTCTTTTTATCATTTGTATAACACTTTTCCATCTCCTTGATTATCCTCCATCATAAAAAACATAGCATTTGTCATATATATTTCCTCCTAGGGTTTTTTTCTTCATTATTATTACATAGTATCATGCTAGGTCTACACACACTTGCCAATTTATATTAGTGCTTTGATGGAAAGTTGAAAAATAACCAATAATGGATTGAATAAGGTAGTCTCCAATATAAATCAACTATTTTTTCCTATCCCAAAATTATATTTAAATATCAAAGAATCGCTAGTGAATGCAAGTAGTTTGTAAATGAAAATAACATCCCAAATTGAAGTTTTATCACCCCCAAAAAGTTTTAGAAGTCTATCACATGAAATCATTTGCTCCCAAGATGGGAAGATACATGTATTTTTTATAACATTAGATTCTCTAAAGGGTATGAATTCCCTAGGTTCATAGTATCAGCACCTAAGGTTTATCAATAGCTTTATAAAACTCTCAAATTCACCTAGTAAATATTTTTTATATTCTACTGTAATTAGGGAAAATCAGATATAAAACTAGAATAACAAGATATCAAAACCCTAACTAGCACAATAGAGTACAAACAAGCATAAAAATCAAAATAACAAGCAAATGCAAACCCATCTCCAAGCTTGAATTGATTTATCTCCATTGCTCTTCTCCACCTGCATGAGAATGCAAGATTTTGAAGGTTTGATTGTTGATATGTTGATTGCTCATTTTTGCAGCATAACGATAAGATGAAAGATAATAGAAGAAAATAGAATAATAAGAAGAAATTTTGGCAGAGTAATGATGCTAGAAGAAGATCCTCCAAATAGCCTGTGAAAGGATTGATTTATAGGAGAAGGCTGATTTGATTCGATGGCCAAGATTAAAAGTCAAATTTGTGATATGTATGGCTAGGATTAAAAGTTTATTTTAGTGCCTATGACGCACATTAAGTGGGTTATGACATGAGGCTAAAATTAAGATGTGAGGAAATAAGTGAGATTCTATTCTTTATTTTGGAAGAAAAGATGCTTATGACGCACAATGAATGGGGGTAAAAATAGGATGTGAGTGGGAATCTCATAATTTAGATAATAAAATTATTTAAATTATTTATGCATGTGAAGAGTTGTAGTCATGTGACACATGTTGCAATGTGACAATAAGTGAGGGATTAATTCAAATATTTAATTTGAATTATTTTGAGACATGTGAAGGGGGGATTAATTAAATAAATGAGATTTATTTAATTAATTGGGAAGGTGATTAAGTGGAATAAATGGGATAAGTGGGATAATGTAATGACCTAGGGTAAAATATTACAAAATGTCTTACAAGGTCATGTATCAACTAGGTAATATTATGACATGGACAATTTTGGGTGTCTACATCTACAACTCATTTGCAATACCATAATCAAATTTTATTTAGTAAACATCTTATTTTTCCTCGTTTCATTAATAATAATTTCAATATCTAGGTTTTCATGTTCCCAAATTATTTTACTCTAAGTTATTAAATAGGATATATTTGTTAGTTTCTATTGAACATTGTTATTATACTTCTAATTTATGTCTAGCTTGTACAATAAAAATAAAACCCCCTACTTCCTTAATATACTAGAAAGCTAATCTATTTTTTTCTTTTACTATGCTCATATGGTTTTCCTTTCTTGGTCTATATATTTATAGCATGTACACATTCCTTTTTATACCCCATTCATACAATCTTACTATAAAAAATTTCTTCATTATCCTTACCCCTATTTCAACTCTATCCACATTCTATTCTAATCCATCCATACTTTAACACAAATTTAGTATAAACATACACATTCATCATAGCACTTTTAATACTCAAATTTAAACACATTTAATTATCACATAATATACACATGATCATCATACAAAAATCAAAATACATCATCTACATTTAAAACATACAAAAATAAAAAACATTGTATCTCCATCTAAGTTGGAGGATTTGTGGGATACTAGGAGGCACACTAGGAACTAGATATATAGATCCTTTATACTATGCCTAGGATGAAGAATGTGTATGTACTTATGATGTATTCTAACTAATTTTCTCTAATCAATATTTTTCTTGTCCTACTACTTGATATGGATACACAATCTATCTATGTGACTTTCTTGTCTCTCCTCACACCTAGAGAATATATACTTTTGTTATAAATAGAATTTCTAACACCTTTATAAATATTTATACTATTGATTATATTTTCTACCTTGCACATGACTCCTCTAGCCCCCTCTAAAGTTGATATTTATCTCTTGATATAAGTGAACTTTATTTTATCATATCAACTCCCTTTCCTATTATTCCTTGTCTCTCTCAACTATCATCTCACTAATATAGTCCTTGAATTGATTGTGGGTCACCCAAATATACCCAATATGAGTATTCATACAAATATAAGACTCTCTCATCCAACAAAGTATCTCCCATTTTTTACTCCCAAACTCTTTTAACCTTCTTAGTTATAATATTATCATCTCTTATTGTATATAGTTTGTGAATACCAATAGGTCTTGATCAAATAGAGGTATAAATTAGTTAGCATTATCTATGATTCTACTTTCATCCATCACCAACTATAGCATATCTTTGAGAGCAAGTTATAGTGATTGTGTGGTCAATTCTCTCCAATCTCTAATACATGTTATATTTAACCACATATTTCCTATTATTCTCACATCATCATACAAATATAATAAAAATAAAAATAAATGCATAATTCAAACCTGATCACCTAGTTTCCACTCCAAATTAGACATCACTCACAGTGGCTTGACATTTACATATGAGTTAGATAATTCCATAACCTCATCTCTCACATTAGGGGTACCTTGGCATTCATTTTGGGAATCCTATTTTCTCTCTCAATCCACAACATTCTTTCCCACTACTTGAGACTCGTTTAATACTAGTTATGGATCCTCCTTTTTCCTTAGCTCCTTAGACACCCTAGTCTCCTCTATGTCACCTCTCCCTCTTTGGGACCATTTTCACCCTTCAATATTCCCCATCCATCATCTCTTTTCTCTCTCTCCACGCTATTGGGTACAACATTATCAACTATATAGGCTCCCACCATTAACATTATTCCATTATACACTAAACAAAATTTTATCTCTAACAACCACTAATGTTTGATCCTCCACCTTAACTTCCTCATCTACCATAAATCATGATGTCCATCACATATCTCTTATATAATAGGTATCAATCATTGTGGCATTGCACTAGAAATTATGGTGCTACAATATATCAATACACCAAACTAATTTATTACTTCTTTGTAATAAAATTTCTCTACATAATTGGTAATTTTTGCCTCACCCACTTTTTTCTTCTAATACCTTATTGTTGTAGGACACGTGCTTGAACCAATTCTCCACTTCCTTGTAGGGTATCCATCTAATGTTTATCTCTCTTATCAGTTTCATCATCTCCATCCATCACCAATTTATCCAACACATACCATGACAAGATCCATGCTACCTAACTATAAACAAGATACTTATTGATTAAAATCAAACTTGTCTCAAGATTATAATGTGATAAAATGAATACAATTGAGAAGTGTGATGATCTTATAAATTATCCTCACTTTCCTATTTTAAGTTTCATATTTCTCATGATATTTCTAAAATTTCCAAGAAATTATCCATACTTTCTTGTTTATCTTAAGTATTAAAACATTGTGAATGGTATATGGTATATTACTAAATGGTAATGTGCATTAATGAATGAACTTATGAAATATGATAGTGTTTTATGTTAGTTATGGTAATTTATGATATGGAGATACTGTTGAGAGAAACTAACCCCTATACAAGAAAGGACCAGTCACCCATAGAAAAGGTCATATGTCAATCCACAACCAAGGGATTGTTTGTATACAACAAAGGATGTAGTAACCCACAACTAAAGGAAGAAGTAGCTGAGTATTGTGGGAGTGGTTTAGTTATAAATCATTCTCTTTATCACTAATTATGTCATCAACAAAGAAGATATATATGAAGATAAGAAGGAATTTATGACAATAGTATATCATGGTTTATAAATGTGGATTATGCTCTGTTATGCAAGTTTTCATTTATATCAATCTTCTTTATGATGAAGAGTTATGACGGGACTGTGATACTCGTACACCTTTTCATGATCAGTTTCCTATTTATGTTTTTATTAGGATCGGAATAACTCATCTCCTTATGTTTGTAGATGAGTTGACATTTGTTGTTTTTTATTAGAGTTAAAGCAGGTTATGAAGGGGGCCCAAAACCATTTACAAAAAAGAGAGTTGTTTCAAAATATAATCACACAGATCAACAAATAGCCAACATGCAGCAAAATAAAAGCATAATAGCTGCCAAAAAGGAGGAACAAGAACAAAAAACTATAGATTCTTCAGAATATTGGTAGCCTTCATGTCACTTTCAATTATCTTATGATGCACATCCATAACTTTAGAAATCTCTTTGACATGGACCCCATCTTGTAGCTTAGTCTTGTTCCAAGTCTGAGCACCAAGCCCCAGAACATTTTACCTCTTCAATAAAAACATCATGTGAATCGGCAATGATCCCATCAACAGCCTTACCAACCGAAGCTTCCTCCATCACCTGCCTATTCCCAACAACTTCCCTATTAACAGGGGCTTCCTCCATCCATTTCCTAGCCTTCTCATTGAGGATAGTAAGGCCCTTCATTTCATTCATCATAATAGATTTAGTCACTTAAACAAATTTATCCAAATTCATGTTAACTTGTTCCATCTGCCCAAGGTCACAATCCTTTGTTCAAAAATATTCTTCAGCTTAAGCATCTCCTCTGCAACAATCTTTAAAGCATCAAATAGCTAGTAAACTTGAGCCTATAGAAAGGACTACGAAGTTTCCCCAGCTTTACTCATAGTCCCTGAACCTTCACATTGGTCATATTAAGCTCATGGAGAGCCCATTTGAAAAATATATAGGGAAATAGTACCCTCCTTTTCCAAACCCAAAACATTAGGTAGATCCTCCCAGTTAAAATTAAACATATCCATGGCCTCTGCTTCACCCTCTTGGGAGATACTATTCATTTCTTGGCGCTCAAATATCTCTTTCCCTTTAGCCCCAGCCACCGATGTTTATATTTCATCTACAAACATCCTCCTTCTATTCTTCTTCTCCTTCCCCTCATCAGGGGTATCCATTGCATCCTTCCCACCAACAACATTAGGAGGAGAATCAACAAACTCCTCCTACACAAGGCTACCAATGTGCTTCACCAAATTCTTTTTACTATCATCCTTCAATCCCTTTTTTTCTCTTAGACCCCAAAATAGGGGGCATATGAGTCTTATCCCCAACAATAGCTTTCAAATATTTCAAGAGGGTTGAGGGAATACCTATCTCAATTTTGCAAGGTTTGTCACCGACCCCTTCCTCACTACAAGTTTCATACTCTGCCAAAGCAGGGGAAGGTTTATCTTTTTTCCACTCTTACCAAGAGCAAGGGGTTGTGAATAAACTTCCATAGAAGCCTCAAACTCAAGTTCATAATCTTCATCCTCTTGTGACCCAAACTCCTCCTCCAAAACCACTTTCTTCTTTTCCCCTTTCAGACTATTCTCAGGTTCCTCCTTTGACACAATCTCATACTCCAAATCTAGTTTCTTTTGCTTTCCTTTAGGAGCTCTCTCGAGATGCTTAGGAACCACATAAGACTTGGCATAATCCAAAATTAGGAGAATTAAACCAACATGTAGCACATGATTTTTAGGATTTCGCTTGTGATCCTTGATTCCACTTTCCAAAGAAGCCAAAAGATAGAAAGGAAAAGAAACTTTGTTCTTATGTCTAAAGAGATTCAGAAGAACAAAGTGATACCATTAATGGTAGAGAATTGACTTTCTAAGGTTATATACCTCATAAGTTCTTCAGTGACATCTCCCCATAGAGCTTTGATGGAGTTATGCAAGTATCCATTGCTTTTAGCCCACTCAAGCTTCTTTTATTCATCTCCTTTAAATAAGATCTAGAACATAGTATTGGACTCCTTCTTATCTCTATACACTTTTATGCCCTTAGTAGATAGACCAATAATGCTCACAATGAGATCTTCATTAATATCAAATTTGGTTCCGCCCAACTTTAGAACCCTATTATGCCAGCCCTTGACAAACAACTATGTAGCCTTCGAATCATTCCCATGCAACCACTCAAAATAAGGTATTATCCCACCCTGCTACAACCTTTCCCCACTTCAGTTTTATATTTCAAGGTATCATAGGAAAATATCCCAGCCATGTTTCTACTCCACCCATGATCATAGAATTAACAAAACCCAAGAGCTTGAGAACTTTGCAGACAATTAGAAGAATCCTCGAGAACAAAGGCAAGGAAATACCCATAATCCATGTGAAAATGACAAGGTGGCAGAGAATAATTATTAACTTTGAAGGTCGCCCCATACGGAGGATACTCAGATTATCAAAAGCCTAAGTACGATGCAACTCATGATCACTCCAAAGGATAATCTGCCACGTGAACAGGGACATGTGAACATAGTTCATAAAGAAGCCAACTCCCACCTTAGCACTTTTGGTAATCATTATTAAGACAAGAAAGTGCCTCAATAGGAAGGGGATCATTCTCATCGAAAAACCTATAGTTGCTAACACCAATATTAGCAAAGAAATCCACAAGACCATTGCCCTCCTTGAAGATATGAGAAATATAAAATTCATCAAATGAATTCAATATTTCAATCGCATCCAAAATAAGGGGTTCAAAATTTATTGTAAGTTGTTTAGAGTCCAAAATAATTTGATTGTTTGGATCATGTATATATGGAATAAATAAAATAGATTTAGCTAAATAGATGGATCATATATGAGTTGGAGATCTATTGGAATTTTCTATCAGCACTCTTGTTATCAATACTTTTGTTATCAACTTCAAGTTACAATTCTAAAATGGAATAAATAAAATAGATTTAGCTAAATAGATGGATCCTTGACTTAAGATTTGATTGGATTATGTGAGATTGCAGTCACCCAAGAAAGGGCCATTTGAGGTAACCACTGTAGATACCTAAAATTGGTCTAGGCCTGCAAGTACATATTCGACATAATTTTCTATAGTCCGTGGTCATGATTAAATAATGTTAATTATTTAATTAACTTTTCTAACACATATTTCCTCTATTGATTAAATACCCCTTTTTAATTAATTCATTAATTCATTAAATGACCTTTATCCAACTTGACTAATTAAATACATCACAATTGTTTAATTATGTCCCTAACTAATTTATTCTACCCCCTTTATCTATCAATTAAATAATTTATTATTTAATTACCCCTTTATCATAATTTTCCAACTATAATTAAATATATTTATTTAATTATTCATTTAACCCCCTTTATCTATAATTAAATATTTATTATTTAATTATTTATATTATCCTTTTCAAACAGTCAAATTAAATAAATTACTTAATTTATTTAATTAAAAGTCTTATTTTTGAATGTTGAATTAAATTAGCATTTAATTCATATTTAATTATTTATGTCACATTCTTCTGTCAATCAGTTGACTAGGTCATTCACTCACCTTCGGACTCGAGTTAGATTTTTAGTTCTCCAGTCATCTCTTCAGTTTAAACACTAGTTTAACTCTGTGAGAGAACTCTCTGTCACAACTAGTTGATTAACTAGTTCTAACTCATGTTTGCATTTGAATGCATTTATTCTCCAACTTCTAACTTTGGCTTTTGCATACAAAGTCTATTTCTTCTATTTTTGAAGATTAAGATTGGAACTCATGTTCTAACTCATGTTTTAAAATTAGTCTTTATCTTGCAGTTGAACTCATGTTCTAACTCACATTCTATCTGTTACATAACTCATTGCATGGCATTCATCAATCTCATCCATCGATCTCTCTTTCAATCTGAGTTGATAGTTTGAAAACCTACAATCTATAAAATGGCCTGTCAATATCATTATTCCTCCCCTCGAAATTATATACTTTTGAGAAGAAACAATCTTCGATATTTTGCTTAGACATTCAACATAGCTATACTTGCATTCAAACACAGAAATCTGAGGGCAAGAATACTAAAAAGGCAAAATGGAGAAGAGCAATGGAGTTAATTCGAAAGGGCGAATGCATATTCGGTGGGATCAATTCAGTTTGCTAATTATTCATTATGTTTTCAATTTCGTTCTTTATTGTTTGATTTTAGATTAGGATTAATATTGTTCTTTCTAGTTGTAGATCTTATTAGACAGATTTAATCTGAAGTTACAACCACAATACTCTTTATATATTTTTTTAATGACTTATTAAAATAGATTGTTAATAGTTGTGTTCATTTGTTTGATTTAATTTGTTAGTAGTAATCATTTGATTATCAACAATGCTTTATATAGTTGCATCAACAAATGATTACAACATAGTTGAAAGTGTTTGGTTATTGTCCCAAAAGGATTACCTACCTGTAGTAGCTATCAAATAGTTAAGGTTTATAAGATAAGCTTTAATTTCAGTTAAGTTTACTTTCAATCAAGTTTTCTATGCACAACCTCTAGAACAACTCAAAAATCCTCAACTACACATACAGTATAGGTACCATCCAAGAAGAATATGATTCCCTAGTTTGACATAATTAAATGTAATACATTTAAGTCAGTAATTTTCTTGATAAAGGATCTATTTGTCTGTTGAGTCAAATGCATTTCCATTCTACATCAATTTACTAGACATAAATGGAGTTATAAATTTTTGGTGCCCGTGTCAAGGATAGTGCTAAGGTTTAGAATTTTAGAATTTTTTGGTTTGTTTCTATATTGCTTTCTTAGTATAATAAATTCATATCTTTCTAGTAATTAGGACTACTTAAATTTTCAATTCAATTTCAAACTATATACTAACAATGTGTAGGAAGAGAATTATTAGCTCAAACACCATTACATACGATGTCAAAGAGATGCTTTAGGGTGATTCTTCCATCAAATCAAAACTAGGAGGAGTTAATTGAATACAATGATACAATAGGAGTACCTCTCTTACCATTAGAAGAACTAATTTAAGAAGTTGATGAAACACAGGTACCTCTTACACTAGAAGATATCCATATTTGTAAGACATCACCACCATACATCTCAAAATAATGGTGAAAGAAGCGGTCGAGAATCCTATTGAACTAGTTAAATTTGAATTTCCAATAACATACCAAGAACGTAAAATTGCCTTGAAGAACATAGCTCCTTAAACTCTACCCAATTTCCATGTTTTTATCATGGAGAATCCTAATACATTTACGTTTGAATTAAATGTTCTATGATATAATTATGACTAACTACTAATGCATATAGGCTAAAAATCTTTATGGCCATACTTAAGGATGTTGTTTTATGATGGTTCATAGGGCTAGGAAAAAATGTAAAAGAAAACTAGGGAACCATGAAGAAGAAGTTCTTGTAGATATCAAGAATATTATCATGGAAGGGACATGAAAGGAGGTGACATATTTTGCATGTCATAAAAAATTATCAACCCGGGCTTGAATATTGTGTTGAGAGATTTCAATTATCTCTTAAAAAGCCACACCATAACTAACTCTCTCCAGAGTCACTCAAATTATTATTCGTATGAGGTGTGATTGAGGATTGTATAGATGCACTGAAATTGATTGGAGCATAATACATATCTCAACTAACATTTGATGATTTTTTTCAAATTTGTAGGAACTACTCACAATAAACCAAGAAGAAAACTAGAGGTTCTAAAGCTCTAACTTCCACCAAGACATCTACACATGTATATAGAGTGGAGATTAGTAATCTCTTGTTAAATAGTAAAGAAGATATCACCAACCATCATACAACCTATTTAGACATGTTACATATCAAGAAGAAACAAGAAAAAGAAAATGTTGCTTTAAAAAAGTACTATCCACATTGCTGACAAAAGAAGGTCAATTGAAAATGTAAAAATATTGCTACTATTTTTTTAGGAGAAGCATGAAAGACTTGAGTTTTGAACTTTAGAATATGAGGATGGTCAAGTATTTTGCATTGCTTTATGCAAACCCTAGTACCAGAGACAAGGTATTCCTCAAGACCCTTTTGTCTTAAAATACTCTCTTTATAGCAGTCAATTCAAAATTTCCTAATTGGAACAATAGACCTTGGAATAACATGCCAAATCAACCTTGGTCAAGTATACAATCATCCAATTGGACTATGTAGAAAGGGATGTGACAAAAACAACTATATCAAGTCTCCAAATTATAATTAGTAGTGGAAATCATCTCAAAACCCATGGCCACAAAAATGGTGAAGAAATCAACACTGGAAGAACTTAAATATAAGCTACCTATAGCCATGACAAGCCTTACCACAATAACTATCCATTATTCCAAACCTAGTTACGCCTTCCCTTGCACAACCAAGAGCACCTCAAACAATTTCTCAACCTACACCAAGCCCTAACAATAAGCATGCCCAAAATACCTATACTAATAAACCCATCCAATACATAGCCTATGTGGTTGAGGTTAGTGATGTTCACCTACATTTAGAAAAATGATTGCTAGAACATCATCTCTACACATCACTAAACTTCTTGATGAAGAACCAACCATTAAAGATAAAAACCATATGAATAACTAGAATGAGAACCTTGTACAAAATAAGACACAACTAGATATGAAAAGCAAATCAATGGCATTCCTAGAAAGATTGAAAACCCAAAAATCTCACCTTGAACTTGAATTTTACTTCTTGAATCAACTAAAGAATGTATATGTCAAAAATCCCTTGATCCAATCCATCAAGGATATGCCAATACACACCAAGATTGTGAGAAAACTATTTCTTAAGAATCCAACAAGAAAATGAAAAGACCCTCAAACTATCCATGTAATAGGACAACTTGTTGATATTATGTTGGGAAACCTAGTTGTTTAAAAATATGTAGACCATAGAAACCCTGAAGTAGATGTACAAATCAATGGCACCCTCATTAAGAACACTTTGATTGATTTAGGGGCATCAATAAATGTGATGGTCAAAGAAACAATGAAAAATATTTAACTAATGGACTTAAGACCTACACCAATAGTCTTACAATTGGGAGATAGGTCAACAATCAAACTAGAAGGTATCATTGAAGATTTAGTTATACTCATGGGAATACCAAATAGATTCCATGGTCTTGTAGCCTAAGGCTAACCTATGTGGATATCTATTAATCCTAGGATGACCATGGTTGGCCACAAAATATGCCTCCATAGGATGTAGGTTTGGTAATATGATCACCTCCAATGGAAATTTAACAAAGGCATTGGTCCTCTATCCACCTACATAACCTTTTTCCAACTTGAAACAACCTATCTAGCCAAACCTAGTGGATGACGACCAATATTCTCTCTAGACACTCATGACAATTTAACACAACCCATTAGCAAATATTCAATATGAGGATTAAGTTTTTTCTAGCATTATACAAAACTCTAATAGGATGGACCCACAACAAGACCAATGTTTAGCATGTTTGACCCACTTGTTGCATAATATTTTATTTATAACAGCCTTTGAATCTACTTCACAAAATATTTCATAAATTAATACGACAAAGTTGTAGCCTCAATTTATTAGAATTACATGTTACCTCTATCATGAATTTTGCAACACTAATAGAAATATCACTTGGCAGAACAATTAATGTCAATAATTAGTTGACAACAACTCAATAGTTTGAATTTCTCAAAAAGTTACTAACACATAAAACTATCATGACATGAAAGCCATTGGCCTTGATCTTTGCATGCATGAAATATATATCAATGAAGGATGCAAACTAGTGAGGTAAACCCCAATGAAGGATGGAACCTATTGTCAAAGACATAGTGAAAATTAAATAATAATAAAAAATTGGATGCAAGATTTATATACCCAATATCAGATAGTCAATGGGTCTCCCCATTAGTAATAGTACCCAAGAAAGGAGGAAAATGGAGAGCATGTGTTGACTATAGAGAATTGAATACAACCATTAGGAAAGATATTTTCATCTTCCCTTCATTGATCAAATGTTAGATTCCTTGGTAGGGAAGAAATATTTTTCCTTCCTAGATGGATTCAATGGCTATAATTATATTAAAATAGCCCATAAAGATCAGGATACAACAACCTTCACATGTCCATGGGGGCACCTATGCCTATTCAGTCTTACCATTTGGACTATTTAATGCCTCTGCAAACTTTCAAAGGGCTATTTTGAGCATAGTTTATGATTTTAATCATGATTCTATGGAAGTATATGTAGTGTAGGAAATTGTATACCCTTTACAATTTCACAATATGTTTAGATTACTTAATTTATTGGACTTAATTAAGCTTCTAACTTGCCAAATTATGCATTCCAAAGCCTTATTATTCTCATTGTAATTAATGCAATTAATATTTTAATCACCTTGGAATGTGAATGTCCTGGAATTTTAGGCCAGGACCCATTTTTAAAAATAATTTTGGTAGTCTTTTAATGATTCAAATTCAATATGCAATTGTCAAATTTTGGAATCTAATTTTTGGGAAAGATAAAAACTGATAAATATAGTCTTTTTATCACTTCAAATTGAACACTTAATAAACAACATAATCAAGACTTCATATGAGAAAATACTATTGTCAAGAGCATCAAAGAGCAGATTTATCAATCATTTGTTGCAACAATCAAGATCATATCATCATGTTCAAGCTTATGTGTGTTCATGCCATCTTCTGAAGGCTAACCTATATTGCTTATCCTAAAGCATCCAAGAATTTTCAAGTGTTCAAATCCATCAAGAAAAGCAAGATCAAGTTCCTTGGAGTGATGTATTTGTCTTCAGTCCTCTAAGGGAAGCCATTGAAGGTTTGGCGATTTGTAGCAAGCAAGTGTGCATTCATCATTTCCTTCTTCGTTGTCATTATCTTTCTATCAAGGTTTAATTACAAACATGGGGTTTGACTAAGGCAAACCCCCATTCATACAAAACAACTTTTCCCTCTCTTTGTTTATGTGCATATTATAGGTTGAAGAAGGATTCAATATCTTGAAGAGAAATTTTGCATTGTTGCATAGGTTGTCATCATTTTTGTCAAGCCACAAAATCTCAGATTCAAACTTTATTTCTAAATTTTTGATAGTGGAACATGTGCCAAACAAAAGCTAAGATCCTACCTCAAAGGACTGCCAAAATAATTTTTCAGAAGCCCTAACTAGGACCCATTTTCCCTAGGGTGAACCTATCCTTTAGTAGAGCTTAAAACCTACTTTTGGTGACTAGTACATGTGTCCTTACCCTTCTTAGATCTTCCTGCAAACTATGGTTTTAGTTTCTATACTTTTGAGAATTTGCATTCCATGCTCTAGGTCTTATAATTCATTTAGTTGGAGCATTGCATATCGTTTCAATTTGGTTTCAGATCTATCATATTGTCTTTAAGGATTGAGATCCAGGTCTGATTGACTCGCCATTGAGGTTGAAAGTCAATCTTTACACCTTGTGATCTCTTTCCTAATAAGATGCCTTAGGGAAAGGTACAAATAGAGAAAATACCCCCTAATTCATTAAGGGGACACCCTTTCCCACCATTTTAATATATATGGATGATTTACAACCTATGGAGATTCTTATGAAGAGATATTAGAAAACCTTGAGAGGGTCCTTTGAATATTCCAATATCATAATCTCTCTCTTAGTCATGAGAAATGCTTCATGATGATGGAGGAACGCATGGTTTTGGAGAGTTTTTTTATCAAGGAGAGGAATTCAAGTAGATCCTAACAAAATAGAAATTAATCTCAAACCTACATGTACCACAGAAACAAAAAGATGTAAGTTTTCTTGGCCATGTAGGGTACTATAGGAGATTCATTAAAGAATTTAGTAAGATAACAACTCCTCTATTTGTCTTGATTTCTAAATATATTGAGCTTGAATGGACACCTGCCTATTAAGAAGCCTTTAAGGCTCTTAAAACCTCTCTCATAAAGACACTTTTTTTAAGAGGACTCGATTGGACAATGCCTTTTCACATTCATACAAATTCCTCTAACTTTTCTATAGACGTTTTATTAGGAAAAAGGAGGGAAATTATAAATATGCTATCTACTACATGAGACAAAATATATAAGTTGTTGAGCTCAATTACACTGTTACAAAAAAGAGATGCTAGTTATAGTCTACACCATTAAAAAAATTAGACATTACATCACTACTTATCCTATTTTTGTTCATAATAACATACAATAATTTAATATTTAATGAACAAACTGGTGGTTAGTGGAAACTTTATTAGATGGTTGTTGTTATTATAGGAGTTTAACATCGTTAATATAGATAAGTCAGGTAAATAAAATGTGGTGGTTGACTTCTCTCGAGGCTAAATATTAAAATATAAGAAGCACTTGTGGATGAATATTTTCTTGATGAGAACCTCTTTGCCTTAACGGTGCTGAAACCTTGGTATACAAATATTACAAATTATCTAGTTGTATACATGACACCTCCACATCTTTCACCAAGAGAGGTGCCATTTGGTTGAATAAATATTTCTATGTTCATCGGTGGCTATCTACCTCTTTTACACATGACCTAATAATGTCATGCACAAGTGCATACAAGAAGATGAGGTTTATGATATTCTTAAATATTTTAATGATGAGTCTTATGGAGGGAATTTTACAACTAAAATAACAACACTTAATATCCTAAATATTGGATATTATTGTCCAAGGTTACATAAGGAAGCAATTTAGTACACAACATGTGGTCGTTGTCAAAGTATGGGTAGGCCTACAATAAGTGATGAAATGACCTTGTAGCCACAGTTGGTGATAGTACCATTTGACAAATGGGGCATTGACTTCATTGGGCCCATAGACCCTCCTTCTAACAAGGAATATATAATAGTATGTATTGATTACCTAACCAAATGGATTGAAGTTAAATCTTTATAAATTTCTAGAGATAGCAAGGTACCTGCATTCTTATATGAGGATATATATATTCACAAGATATGGAGTGCCCAAATATATAGTCATTGATCAAGGGCCATAATTTACTTAATATATAATTGTCTTTTGGTCAAGGAATAGGAGATTAGGCACAAGAAATTAACTCCTTACCACCCATAGTCAAATGGTCAAGTTGAGGTTATAAACAGAGAAATTGAAACAAGATTAAAAAAGATAATAAAATTGCACAGAAAGGATTAGGAAGTCAAATTACCATAAGCAATTTGGGAATACAAAACATGAAAACAACAACAAGGTTTATACCATATGAATTAGACTATGGAAAAAAGGTTCTTCCGATTAAATTTAAACACAAGACACTACAAACAATGGTACAACTAGGCATGGATCTATTTGAAGCTCAAAAATATATATTGTACCAACTTGATTCTTTGGATGAATTAATAATAGAAGCAATCCACCACATAGAAATTATACAAAGGTAGAGAATAAAATGGCATGGCTAGTACATAAAAACCAAGTAATTTCATGCATGAGGCTAGGCATTGCTATATGACTCAAGATATAAGGACCATAAATGAAAACTATAAAAAAGATGGTTAGGTCCTTATGAAATAAAATAAGCATATCCAAATGGCATAGTACAATTGAAAACAATTGATCTAGTCAAATTTTCTCTAATGTTAAATGGACATTTTCTGAAACTTTACAAAAATCCATTGGATAAAGATAGTTTTTTATATCACCGACAACAACAATTTGCATCGCCATCACCATCAGATTCACAAGATTTTAAACACATTGCCTCAACTAAAGAAGCCACGAATTCATCCATTACTGCATCAATAAATAAGCCCACCAACCCTGCTATTAATATCCCACAGGTATGATTTTCTTCCCACCAATAAAACTAATATATAATAAATAAATACTAAAATAAAATCAACTCAAATAAAAACACAAAATTGGAGATCACTATTTTCAGCACATGCAACAACATTACCTATAACTTCTTTCATAGGGACTTGTAGCCACTACCTCATAACAACTACTATTGGGACCTGGTTTATTTTCATCTACAACCACTACCTAAGGGACCTATACAAACTTCCTCACAACAACTAAGGGACCTAATATCACTATACTCATATATCACCACTTTACATGTCACTTCTCTATCGTTACATACATCCATTCATGACATGTGGAGTATGTACATACAACATCTCATTGCACAACAACTCACCTTCATGCATGTTGCAACCTTTCTTTTGTATTTATGTTATTTTTGGCCATGCATCATTATTCACATGGTTTCTAATTACAGTGAGTTCAATTCAATCACATCTAGTCACAATCATGAGATACACTTTTCCCATGGTTCACTCTCAGTAACCATTTCACCACCTTCTCACACACCACCTTTCATTTCATCCTAGCTCCTCACGGTGTTTCTCTCATTAATATAATTAATTAACATGGGATCTATTTATTTTATTAGCAATTATGATTCAAACATCATTTATTATATATTATATGCATTTCACCAATTCTTTAAAACTTTCCTTCTGTACTTCAACCGTGACTCATCATTTGAGGATAAATGATACCTTTATTTAGGGGGGATTTCACGTTGATTTCAATACATGGAAACTATTTTAAACATACCAAAATGCTAAGCCATTTCTCTTCATAATTAAAGAGCAACTGGTTAAGTTGCATTCACCATTAATTTTCTTGGCATTGATAACTAGTAGAAGGCCCAAGCAATGAGACCAATGAGTTGTGTTGAACATAGGTTGTCATTGATGTTAAAGAATATATGGTTAGAGGTGGCACTATTTTTCAGGAATTCAATGTGATACCTTTTTGTGTTGGTAATTTTACTGTCATATCATTTTGAGTTGCAAAGATTTACATGAATATATGTTGCTAGATATATTGAAGTGTATGTGGTTTTAAAGTATGTTGTATATCAAGAGTTATGTGTATGCTTGTAATATCACGCATTCATCTATTCGCTATGATAGAAGTAATCTAGAAGGTTGTACTAGAATGTTTTAGTTCAATGTTGGTTCAGTGTTTCTTAGGTCTCATTTCTAGAGGTGTTGTAGGGTTTGTGGCTTGAGAGGAAAGTATGTCTACACATGTTTTATTGTGTTCCTGAGTTTCCAAAAGATATGTTCAACATGAAAAAATATTGAAGTGACAAAAGGTTCTTTATGTGTATCTGTTAGCCTATTGGTGTTTGAGACCTATTCAATAATGACTAGTAATGTGCGGTATTTAATTCTAGCATGTGGTGTCAAGATAGGACCTAATTAAGGTTCCTATGGTAGCACACAACATCATGTTTTTTGGCAGCAACAAATTTAATTTTTTTCGACCAACCTGTTACAAGTTTCATGTAATTTGAATTTAGGTCCACCTTATGTCATCCTATTTATTTGTGGACCCCTAGCCAACATGGAAGAGTGTTAATGCAATGTCATGTATATATTCATTTGTTGTGTAGATGAATAGTGTGAATCATAATTGAAGAGAAGGTGGTGAGTGAATATACAAGGAGACTGTCTTGTGTGAGCTAGTGTTATTTAATGTGAGTTGCATTTCAAGTGCATGCTAGTATCAAAAGATTATAAGAAGTTTAGTAGAGTGTCTGAATCAAGTTTAGACTATTTGCAAGCTATGTAATCAACACTATTGGTCCACAAGCTTTATCAATGTAATCTGGTAGGACTATTGTTCTACTTGTAGGGATGGTGCTCAGTTCATTATATTGGGGATTGATGTCTTTAGTAGGTTGGTGCCTACAAATACAATTGGGGATTGGTGTCTATGGTAGGTTCGTGCCTACTTCATATTGTAAAATTCACTTGTTATATTCTTGCTTTGTGAGGTTGGATTTGAATAATAGATCCAAGTAGCTATTATCATAGTGGTTTTTCCCATATTGGGTTTCCATGTATATCTAGTGTTCTCATGTGTATATGTGTGTGCTTATGTTGTTACTTGATTATTAATATTTTATTCGATTCAATTTTTATGTTTGATATATGTATTGAATCAAAGAGTTTTAAATTGATTTGATCTACTAATTCAACTCTCCTCTCAGTAGATTGTGTTCCCTTCAAGTTGTGGATCGTAGTAGTAGTAATTGGTTGTAAAGAAAAATAAGAAACCACAATAAGGAGGTAAAGAGGGAATTCAAAAGTAAGTTACATTGTCTCAAAATAGTTGGATAAATTGTCAGAAGAGAACCATATGACCATATAAAGTTGTTAAATGATTTGGATTGTTTGCCCATTTTCAGCAAGTTGGATGGTCGGATTATTTTCTTAAATTAAATGAGTCTAATGAGGCTATGACAAAACTATTCACTAGGAAACTACATAATAATAGCCATGTTAAGGGGACTGGGAGTTGATGCTTCAAAAGTGGTAATTGTGGAAATCTTTTGTTTACTTGCAACTAGAGAAGAATTTATAGCTCATGCTGAATTTGTGCAACTAGGAGAAGAATTGGACTCATTAGCCCAAAGTACCAAAAAACTCTCTTTACCTTGGTTATGGGCCTCTATAGCTATGTATATTATTGAGTATTTAACTTGTGATTGTAGACAATTCTTATTACGCATAGCACATTTTAAATTGCTAAGACATCTCTGCTACAATAGGCATGTGAATGTCCCAAATTATTTGTCCAATAAATTGAAAATAATGTCTACTAAACATAGAAGAAAAGGAAATTGTTCAACCCTATCACACCATTGTTTAATTGGTTTATTGATAAAAATAATTTTGAACACTCAATTTCTAGATGTTTCTTGAGAAAAAATTCTAGAATGTAACCACATGAATGATAGACCCTTGAGGCCTGACCTAGCTAGCAAAGATAGGGCACAAGAGGAGAATGAACAATTTGAGGAAGAGGAAGAAGCACATGCAACCTCTTCCCAAAAATGTCTCACCTACTTTTAGGCACCATGAAAAACTTGAGTTGTAGGAAACTCAACCCGTAGCCTCTAAGACTCAGCTTGTAGCATCCCTAGTTTTTGAGACCCTTGTCTCTAAAGATTCCCCTTCCATACCTAAGACCAACAAGAAAAGGCATACACCTTCTTCCTCCAATGCCAAAATATGAAAAGAGCACACACAACCACAAAGGTGTTCTCACCACCTAAATGAAAAAAGACTATTATAGGAGGAAAGGTCCCTTCTAAGCAGAAGAAGGTGGTCCTTGTGGAAAAATACACAAACTCAAAGAGCGATCTTTTTGTTGATAGAGAACAATTAAAAAATATGCAATTTGTGTGCTTAGACATGGACACAAAATCAAAAGAAGAAGACTTGTATATAGTAAGGAAGCAAACTAAACCTCCTAGCAGTGTAAAAGACCATGAAAAACCTATTTCCTCTATTGTGTCTGAAGAAGAATTGTTTTTGGAAGGTGAAGAAAAAGTTGACGAGTTGCAAGAAGCTCTTAAAAAAATTGAGGAATTAGAGGAATAATTGAGGGGATACTAGCAAAAAGGAACAAGGTTGGGTGAAAAATGTAAGGAGTTGGAGAGTTAGTTGCAATATTATTAGTAGCAAGGGATAGGATTGAACAAATTGGACCAAATGACCATTATTGAGAAAATTAGAAAATTCCAAATCTTGATCAGTAGAGTAACTCTCTGAAAGAAACTATAACCCCAACACTAGTAACCCTTGTATTAAGATTGTGGGATAAAATAGAGGAAATTTATCAATTAAAGTGTGATTGGAATAATGAGAAGAAAGAAATAATAAAAAATCATGAAAGAAAAAGGAAAAGAATGCAAAAATCAAAATATTAGTGCTCAAAATTGATCAAATGGTTGGACTGATGGTGCAACTCATGAGGTGTAGACCTTATGCTAGGGTTTATGCCCTATTTTTGCAAGAACAATATTCAAGTTTTCAATTTAGCCAATTTTATAATGACCTTCATTTTTTATTTTTAAGTAAAGAGCATATAGCTCATATATTAATATTATATATAAAATAAGATTTACAAGTTATAGTCTATCATCATCAGCATCAGAGGTTCTTCATAACTAGATTATTACATTTTTTCTTACAATTCAACAAAATTTCTGAAATTGTAAACCCATATGACAAGTTTTAAGCACTAAATTCAAACATTGTAGACTTCTCCTTCACTATCAGAATTTCCCTGAAATATGACAACTTCTTCATCTATGCACACAAAAAGCTTTTTTCTTTGAATGTCAATGCATAAAAAATACTGATATATAATTTAGAAAGTGTCTTTCCATTTGGTGATGGTGATACTAATGATGGTTGTCAGCATGATTATGAAGGTTGTGTAAAATAGTGCCTTCTATGAAGACTATTGTCACTTTTATTGTTTCATATAGAAGAATACATCACACCACCAGTAATTGTATCTGATGCCTCAAAAATCTAATGAGACTGAGTCTGAGCAAGAGATTTATGAAGTAATTCCTCCCCACTCATGCCTTGAAGACCAAAGTGCAATTGATTCTCAGATCCCACTCTTCTTACTGCACCTAGATCATTTACTGTTTGTTCTTGCATGACTTCCATAAACCATATTCAGTCTTCTTCACTAAACTTACATGGATTTGCATTTTAAATTGACCTATTTATTGTACCTTATGCCCATTGAATCTGTGAACAAGACTGTATCATTTTTTCCAGGATGCAAAGCTTCTACCCATGATTCCCATGGACTTTTCCTTTACCATCTTCCCTATATTTTTCTCTTAGATTTGATCTTTATGTGTCATGGATATGTGGCTTGAACCCACTTTGGAGACCCTCAAGACTTTTGCCTCTTTAATGACTGTTGAAATCTCCTAACTCTGCATTCTTACTCCTCCCATTGTGCTTCAATCACTACTAATAGAGTTGGATTTACCAAATGTTTCTTACTCATCCACAACAACTGAGCTCAAGCAAGAGCAACAAAACCTTTTTTGAAACTTTGTCACTTTCAAATCCTCTTCTAGCTCTGACAATCCTATTGAAAGTAGAAAATCATGGAGCTGATTAAGGCTTGGCATTGGCTTGTTGCACAGTGACTCGACCTACCTCCAATACCATTTTGTCCTCTTTACTCTAATATGTGCCTTTTCAAACCATTGTTAACACTCAACGACCATATTTTGCAGTAGACACCAATTTCAAGACTTCAAAAGTTTTGCTTACTGTCATTGTTACATTGTAATTGTCTTTGCAATAGATTGTTGCTTTCATGACAGCCTTACCATCTTCCAAATATTCTAACTTTTCTTTCCCTTCCACTTAACACCATCATTACCATGATGATGTCTTTTGATGAATTCATGCTATGTAATCTAACAAATCAAACATATTCTTTTGTAACTAAGGCTGCTAAATTTGGGAATGGGAATTTTATTAACATCCTTTAAAAATTCAATTTCCTGAGCCTCACAACCCATATTGGCTAAAACATCTGCCCATTGATTTCATTCATGGTAAGAATGAGAAAATATTATTGAATCAAACTTTGAAAATAACCGCCAAGATTTATGAAGAATGTAGTTGAGTTGCCAATTCAGAATGTGTTGTTGCTTACATGCATTGATTATCAAAAGAGAGTCACCCTCGACATGAATGTTCTTAACACCAATCTTGAGAACCAACTTCAAACCATGTAATAAGGCATGTGCCTCTGCTAGATTATTTGTGCCCTAAGGTAGATGAATTGATTTAGTTGCTAATAATATCCCTTTAGAATCATGAATATACATACCTACTCTTGAAACCCTTGGGTTACCTCTCGAAGCACCATCAAAATTAAGCTTACTATAACCTAAATAAGGAGGCGACCATTTGATTTTATTTCTATCCACTTTCTGCTTGATAGGCTGCACTATACTTCCTTTAAAAGGAAACACAATATATTTCCATTCTTTGAGAAACTCATTATCCCAACTTGCAAAGATAGACGAAACAAATTGATGGTTTTGAACATAAGAATTTACTACTTCAGAAATTGCTTTCTCAATTGTACCATGAATCTAATCAGACAATGATTTTGAATCCTTGAATATACGTTTATTACATTCCCACCAAATGTTCCATATCATAACTATTAGAAGTTCTCCTTGTCCACACCTAAATTATTTCAAACAACTTACCAAAGAGCCACTCTTGAGATGCAAAACCAATTATGTGAATTTTTATTTACATGAGTTTGATATCCCATATGGAACCACTTGGAACCTATTGATTTTTGTTGAGGATGTTCTATTGAACACATTAATATCATTTATACAGAACGTCATAGATGTATCTTGCAATAGCAACATCATAAAGGGAAAAATCAATTCCCCTCAAAATCAGAGCAGAAGCTAAGGACCCTAACCAAGTGGTGGTAGAATGGATTGAATTGATAGAACAATCAGGGGTAGAGAAAAATATTCTAGAATGAAAAGTGGAAGATTAAAAAGATTCAAAGAATTAGATACTAGAACAAGTAGAGAGGCATTAAAATTTTTACATGATAGATAAAACAAATTGACATAGGAATTGAAAAGAAAAGAACCCTGAAGATTGTTATTGGATGGCTCTATTCACGTTTGCTCGATAATGAGCTAGGGCGTTCGAGCCCTAGCTCATGAAGTGAACTCCTTTTTGATTGCTGCATTGGTTGGGTGGGGTGTTGATTTGCATTGCGGGGGGGCTCCTTTTCCTGTTCTTGTGTCTGGTTGCTATGGCCTGGCTCATTTGGGTCATCTATTTTCTATGCGTGGGGGTGTTTGGCACCCTTCCTTTGACCACTGTGAATGGCTCTACGGGCTAGAGCGGTGGTTTGGGTCTGTGGTAGTGTGCTGAGGGGTGGCGGAGAGTGCTTTCCTCTGCCTTCATGGGGCTCGGTTTCCATTTTGGTGTGGGTGTTGAGCACGGACTGTGGTGGGGAGTGGTCTGGCGGTTGGGTAAACCTTTGTTCCCCTTGCATGCCTATCTTGGGTAGTGTGGCGGCTATGCCTTGTGGGGAGACATCTCGGGCTTCACCCAATATGGATTTCTGTGTTGTGGTTGGATCAAGATAGCCAACCCAAGGAATTTTTTTTGATAATACTCTTTTTTCCCCGAATACGGGGTTTGTGGGGAATAACTTGATAGGGGGTTCACGCATTTTGAAGATTAATGGATGCCTTGAACACTGCAAGGAGAGACCCAAATTGGTGATTATGATTGAAATGATTGCTGAGGATATTGAATATTATTCATGACATTCTCTTTATTGCAAATTTCTGGGAATGAGAGTTTCTTTGCAATTCTTGGAATCTTGGGCCCAAAGGACTTAGGAGCCAGAAGGTGAAATGGATGTTAGGTTGCTTGCAAATAACTACTTCATGGTTACATTTAACTACCTAGTTGATCGCAATAGGGTCTTTGAGGGAGGGCCCTACTTTCATAATCAAGTGGGGTTGTTCATCAAGCCTTGGCATGCAGGATTTAATCCTTCTGAGGAGCTCCGAAACTGTGTTCCGGTGTGGGTTCAATTGCCTAGGTTCCCAGTCGAATGTTGTTGTGAGGATTTTTTGTACCTGTTTGCCTCGATGCTCGAGAAACTAGTGGGGCCTTTGGCATAAACCCTTGGTAAGAAAGTAATGACTTTTGCTCGAATATGTGTAGAAATTGATTTGAGTAAGCCTTTGCTAGATGCTCTAGATATGTGTGTAGGTCCTCATTCTTGGGTGCAACAACTGGATTACGAGACTCTTCCCTTTCGTTGTCACCTCTGTCTTGAATATGGTCACTTGTTGCATAGATGTCCGAGGGCCAGGCCTGCGGAGCCTCACCCTCCACCGCCTCCTCGCAATCATCCTGGTGTTGATAAGGGGAAGAACCATGCTTCAGATGAGGTGGTTGGGTCTGAGGGTTTTGTTCCTATTAAGGCTCGCAACCGGAATAGAGGTCAAAAGAGGACTTTGAACAAAAGACAAGATGAGGATACTTTTAATAGGTTTGAAATCTTGGATGATCTTGGTTAGCAAGAGGTTAATCTAGGGTTAGTGAATGTGGATCAGGGAGTGGTGGGTTCCAGTGTGGAGGATCACATTTCTGGTACCCCTTTTGTTCCTCAGGTTGATTCTTCCTTGAATATGGACACTGATTTGCAGGTGGGGGCTCAGGTGGTGTCGGGTCCAAATAGTGAGTGCATGAAGGCAGTTGGGGATCCTGCTTATCCTGCTCAGAGGGCAGGCTCAGATGGGGTCAAGGGCATCAAGCCCTCCCCTCACTTAGGCATTTTGCAAAAAGATGGCAAGAAGGGGGGTTTGGAAAAAGCCTCTAAACTTGGTCAAAAAAAATATTTGGAGAAGATTAAAATGATAGGGGAGACTTTGGTGGAGTCAGGGTTAGTAAAGACCCTAGATTCTCATTTTTTGACTCCTTTGAAATGATTGTTATTTCATGGAATGTAAGGGGCCTGAACAGTGGCCCTCGACAAAAATTTGTTCGTGAGTTGGTTAGACGTCATTCTCCTGATGTACTCTTCCTGCAGGAGACTAAGTTGTTTGTTGATGGTATGTTGGGTTTAGTGCCTAAGTTGTGGAGGACTAGTGAATGCCAGTGTATTGGGGCCTAGGGATCCTCAGGGGGCATGGCTTGCTTTTGGAACCCTCGAAAGATTCAGCCTCTATGGTGGCTCTCCTTTAAATCCTCTCTCTCCATGGTGGTTGTGTGGTCCGAAATGGGGGAGTCTGTTTTACTCTCTTATGTCTATGCACCAGTTGAGTTCCAAGGCAAAAAAAATTTATGGTCCAATATTCATTTGGTTCGTAGCTTGGCTCCTTACCAGCCTTGGATTATAGTGGGAGACTTTAATGCTATTACTGAGTTAGCTGAGAAATGGGGGGTATTCCAAGATTGGAGCCTTCTGCGTTGTTGTTCCAGGATAATATATCGGCTCTTAAACTTGTTGACATCAAGCCTAGCAACGGTCTATTTACTTGGAACAACAGAAGGGTAGGAGACAACTGCATTGCAAAATGCTTGGATCAGTTCTTGGTGTCCTGCTACTGGGTTGGGGGTATGTGGTCTTCTAGCTCAAAGATTTTAGATTGGAGGGGTTCGGATCATTGGCCTATTCAGTTCGTGGTTTCTTCTGCTAGGGTGCCTCGGACTCCGTCCTTCAAGTTTCAATTAATGTGGTTGCATGACCCTGACCTCCATGGCTATGTTGTTGAATGGTGGAGGTATGGTAGACCTGCCTATGGTACTGCAATGTATACTTTTGCTAAGCTACTTCAATATGTCAAGTTTCAGCTCAAACGTTGGAATCGTCACTGCTTTGGTAACATTTTCTTCGAGAAGAAGGCCGCTCAAGTGGAGTTGGATGGTATTACTAGGCTGATCTGGAAGAATGGGGTGTCTGAGAATTCATTGCGGGAAGAGGCTAGAGCCTTGAAAGCTCTGGAAGAGTGGGAGCTAAGGGAAGAAGTCTTCTGGAAATAAAAAGCTCGGATCGATTGGATTGAAGTGGGAGATAAGAACACTGCCTTTTTCTTTAATTTGGTGAAGGCTAGACATCATGGAAATTCTATCTCTACTTTGCTTAATGACAGGGGAGAGACTCTGTCTTCTACTCAGGATATCACAAATGAAGCTGTGCAGTATTTTTCTTCCTTATTCAAGGAGGAATCGTAGGGGAACTCTGATGAGGAAGCCCAGGTTCTTTCTTGTATTCCCTCTTTGGTCTCTGAGGAGATGAAGGAGCATTTGATGAGGGATATTGCATTGGAGTAGTTGGAGAGGATTGTTTTTCAGATGAAGAAGGGGAAAGCTCCAGGTCCGAATGGTTTCCCGATTGAGTTCTTTCAAGAATTTTGGGAGATTATCAAGTTGGATTTGTTAGCTGTTGTGCAGGAGTCTCAGAAGAATAAGCAGATGTTTCGGGCTTTAAATTCTACCTTTCTTGCTCTTATTCCAAAATGTGATGATGTGGATAGGTTAAGCCTCTTTCACCCCATCTCTCACTGTAACATTATTTATAAAATTATCTCTAAGTTGATTGTTGATAGATTAAAGAAGTGGCTTCCGTCGTTGATATATGAGGAACAAAGCGGTTTTGTGGTGGGTCGTCAGATTTTGGATGGCGTTGTTATTGCTACGGAAACCATTCATTCTATGGCTAATTCTAAAGAAAATGCTATGTTCATTAAGTTGGATATGGCTAAGGCTTATGACAAGGTTCAATGGTCTTTCCTCCGAAAGGTTCTAGCTACTTTTGGCTTTGAGGAGGAGTGGATTCGATGGGTTATGGGTTGTGTGACTTCAGTTTCCTTTTCTATTTTAATTAATGGGGAGCATTCTAAGCTTTTTGGTGCTTCTCGGGGTTTACGACAAGGCGACCCCCTCTCCCCCTACTTATTTCTTCTTTTGGCTGAAGGTTTGGGTCGATTGATAAAAAGGAATGTTGAGACGAGTCTCATTCAAGGATGGCAATGGGGAGGTGGATTGCCCCCACAATCTCATTTACAGTTTGTGGATGACACTGCTTTGATGGGTTCAGCCACCATTAGGGAGGCTACAAATGTGCGTAGGGTGCTAGATGTTTACCTTGTTGCTTCTGGCCAATTAATTAATGAGGGAAAATTGTCTATCCTCTTCTTCAATACTCATGTCTCCATTGAAAGGAGGATTGCTCACATTTTAAGATTTTAGATTGGGACTCTTCCGTTGACCTACTTGGGGATTCCCATTTCGATTAGTAGACAGTCTCGAGATTCCTGGTAGGCTATCTTGGATAAATTTTGGGTTAAAGTCACTCATTGGACCCATCGTTGGCTTTCCTTTGCTAGCCATGTGTAGTTGATTAAGTCTGTGGTTCAGGCCCTCCCTGTCTATCAATGTATGGTTCTTGTGGCACTTATGAGCTTTGTCAGGGAATTGGATTCCTTGGCAAGACAATTTTTATGGGCTGGTAACTTATTTTCTTCTAAATGGAGCCTTGTCAGATGGGATATTGTGTGTAGTCCAATGTAGTTTGGTGGTCTGGGGGTCAGGCAGTCACTTTTGTCTGGTACGGCTCTGGCTGCTAAACTGTATTGGCAGTGGTGTATGGAACAGGATCGTGTGTGGGCCAGGATTCTGACACATAAATACTTTCCAGGGTCCCCTCAGTGTGATATCCCTCGGTACTCTTTGATGGGGAAGGGATCGACGATTTGGAATACTCTTAGGAAAGGGGTTGCGCTCATTAAGGATGGCTTATTCTGGATTTGTAAAAGTGGGACTGAGGTGCATTTCTGGCATGACTCTTGGGATGGATACTCCCCCATTGTCCTTCAGTATCTGCATTTATTGACCTTGAGCCAAAGATTCTGTGAAGGGGGATGGACCAAGGTGAGTGACTTTAAATCCCTCTCTTATCAGGGGCAGCTGGTGGTGGCAGAAGGGAAGACTTCAGATGAATGGCTGATTAATGGTATGGTGGAGGAGTGTGTTGAGCTTCATAACATTCTTTCCCGCCGGAGGTGTAGTTCCCTTGTTGATAAGGATGTGCTCTCCTGGTCTCCTAACCCAAAAGGGGCTTACTCTGTTGCTTCTGGATATTAGGTGTCGCTCTCTCAGTGGTTGGAAGGGGGGGAGGTTTAGTGGTGGAAGAAAGTTTGGAATAAAATCTATTGGTCGAAGTGTAACTGCTTTATTTGGATTTTGGCTTGGAATAGGTGCTTGACTTGGGATAATATTTGGAAGAGAGGTTTTTTGGGTCCGTCTAGATGTGTACTTTGTGGGGATGCCGAGGAGGACTCTGAGCACTTGTTCTTTCATTGTTCCTTCACCTTACAGCTCTGGCATTTCTGGTGGGGTGTCTGGAAAAGCCCTTGTGTTCATGCTTCTTCCTTGGTGGACTTTTGGGGAAGCTTGGGGAGACCCCCCTCCTCGACTTCTTTCTTGGAAGACATATGGTATGTTGGGCCCATCTTTTTGTTGTGGTAGGTTTGGTTGGAAAGGAATAGGATGATTTTTCGAGGTGAAAACTTATGGTTTCAACAGGTTTGGTTTCGAATAATGGGTATGATCCAGGAGACGGTGGAGGCCAAATGTGAGGTTGTGTTGCCTTTGGAGAGAGAGGATGCCAAGATGATTGGTCGATTGGGTATTCAGGGGTTATCTCCGGTCTCTGCTTGTGTCAGAAGGGGAAGGCATGTGAAGCAAAGAGTCCAAAGGGTGGGGAGGTGGGTTCCCCCTTCAGCTAACACTTTGAAAATTAACGTGGATGGTTCTTCTAGAGGCAATCCTGGTTCCGCTAGGATTGGAGGGGTTGGCAGATATTCTTCAAGATCAGTGGTTTTTCTCTTTTCTATTCATGAAGGTCTTCAGACTATCAACAATATGGAAGGTCTGGCTATCCTTTACGCTATGAAATAGGCTTATGCTCGGGGGTGGCGCAAGGTTATTTATGAATCTGACTCTCAGGTCTTGATCGACTTGCTTAAGGAACAAAAGATTGATGATATTAGCTGGCATTTGGCTGAGGTGGTGCAACAGATTATTCAAGTTAGTTCTATGATGGAGATGGTATCATTTGTCCATATCCCAAGGGAATGGAATAGGGCAGCTGATTTTTTAGCTAAATGGGCTTCAGATAATGTGGATGGTTGGAAGGTTGAGTGGTGGGAACAGGTTTCCCAAGACTATCGTCAGGCTCTAGAGAGGATTATTGCTGAGGATGGGATTGGTATTGGGGTTAGCTGATTTTTTTCATTTTTCTCTATTGGTCTTGGGGGTTTGGCCCTTTGATGTCTTGTAAGGTTCTTTTCTGATTTTCAATAAAGTTTTTACCCCCTTTTTTTTTTTTAAGAAAAAAAGAAAAGAAAAGAACCCCATTCTTTTTTCAATTACTTAGCATCAGTCACTCAAGCACACCAATACATCAAGACATCCCTTGAGCATAAGATCACCTAGCTTCCCCTAGTATTTCATCATCCTCTTATCCTGTATCCAATTCCACACTGGTCAGGTTGGAAATAATCATGGGAACCAACAAAATATACTAGATGGAAGCGATTGGATGAGAAAAAAGGAATTTATTTGAAATAGGAGGAAGGAGTTATTGGTCTAGTAAACTATAGAATTATTGTGCTTCAATACAATCTGAGGCCCCTAGTTGATTGAGGACAAGCAAGATGCTTAGTTGGAGGGTGTGATGAGCTTAAAAATTGTCCTTACTTTCTTGTTTTAAGTTTCATATTTCTCATGACATTTTTAAACATTTTCAAGATATTATCACCACATTTTAAGTATTAAAGAATTACAAATGGTATATGGTATATTGTCAAATGGTTGTGTGCATTAATGAATGCTTATAAAATATGATAGTGCTTTTTATGTTAGTTATGGTAATTTATGGTATAGAGATACTGCTAAGATTAACTTACCCTTGTATAGAAAACGACCAATCACCCATAGCAAAGGTCACTTGTCAACTTGTAGGCAAGGGAGTGTTTGTCTACAACAAAGGACATAACAACCCGCAACTGAAGGAAGTAGTCAAGTACTGTGGGAGTGGTTTAGTTATAAATCATTATCTTTTTCATTGATTTTTCACCAATAATGAAGATATATACAAATATAAGAAGGAATTTATGACACAGTAGATTGTGGTTCATAAATTTGGATTATACTTTGTTTTGCATATTTTCATTTATATATTTCTTTATGATGAATATTTATAATAGGACTATGATACTCATACACCTTTGCATGATCAATTTCCTATTTATTTTTTCTTATGGTAGGAATAATCCTCTCCCTATGTTTTTGGACGAGTTGATATTTGTTGTTAAGTTGTTAAGTTGTTAAGAGTCTAAAATAATTAGATTGTCTAGATCTTGTATATATGACAGATCCTATATGAGTTAGAGATCTAGTAAATTTTCTATCAATAATCTTGTTATCAATACTTTTGTTATTAGCTTTGAATTACAATTCTATAATGCAATAAATAAAATAGATTCAATCAAATATATAGATGTGAGTTGAGATTTGATTAGATTTTATGAGATTACCGTGACCCAAGCAAGGGCCACTTGACGTCACTACAATACTCTTTATATTTTATAGTTTTTATTAATGACTTGTTAATATCTATGTTCATTAATTTGATTTAATTTGTTAGTAGTAATCATTTGATTATCAATACTTATTTTGCATAGTTGCATCATCAAATAATTATAACATAGTTGAAATCACTTGGTTACCATCCCAATAAGATTACCTACCTGTAGCAATTGTCGAATAGTTAAGGTTTATAAGATAGGCTTTAATTTCACTTAAGTTTACTTATATTCATGTTTTTAATGCACGACATCTATGACAACCCAAAAATCCTTAATTGCACATACAATGTGGGTACCGTCCAAGAAGAATACTATTCCCTAGTTTGACATAATTAAATGTAACACACTTAAGTTAGTAAGTTTCTTGATAAAGGATCTATTGGTACACTGAGTCGAATGTACACCCCTTCTACATCAATTTACTAGACATAAATGAGTTAGAAAAAGTGTACCCTCCATGACACACCACTCCTTTCCCCATGTAATCTAGCACATGTCATAGTATATGTGGGCTAGAATACTCTAGCCACGTGTAAATAACTCTCCTTTTGAATCCATGACCTTGATATAATGCACTAGACCCTAGTGAATGCATACCCATCTAATATCAATAGCCACTACTACTAATACTACTACTAATAGATCCATAATCATCTTCCATGCCTAGTTCTTATGGCCTCCATAATCAAGTTGAGGGTAATTATTTTTTTTCTTTATCCCTTCTCCCCTTAGCCTCTATTAGGGGTGCTTAAGCTATATAGTAAGTGTAGGCATGACACTTCTCTCAAAGCATCATATATTCTTAATAATACTATTCCATCCCTTGAATATGAAATATCAAAATTTATCACACATCCTTGAGTGTGATTTCTATTTCTCCCATTAATAGCTTAAACACAAATGTCTTGGAGTCCTATTTCTCTACAAATATGCTCAACATACTGTTGTGATGATACATGTTTAGTAGCTATAGGATGTGTCACATGCCCATCATCATATATAACTTATAATTATCCCCCATCTCCTCTATCTCACACAATGATTACAAGATAAAATTTTGTAATTTATCTCATTGATACTTGGTCTTGCAAATAAAAAATTTAACACAAACACAAGTAGTAACCAATTACACATCAAATCAATAAAATCTCAAAATTATAAATTACACCAATTATATTTCATTCTCTAATTTCACACCACTAAGTCCCTTATAAAAATATCCCTTCCTAAAAGATAATCCCCCCATTAAAAAATATACAACATTCATTACTCCCAAAAATCCATCCCTTAAAAGTCCTTAATTTTATACTAAATAAAAATATGAATCCCCTCATTTCATATTTAATAAAAATGTGATTTAATTTTTTTTTAAATATAATCAATAGGGGTAGGGAAAGTGTACCCACGTCCATGTCTTAAGGGGATACATGCATCACCACCTACATCTCAAGGATGCAAGTGCATAGTTATCCATGTTTTTTGGGGTAGGTGTACCACACCTACACCTATATGGAGTAAGTTGCTAATGTAGGCACCCCATGCCATGAACAACAATTGTACAACTCAGTAAAGTTGCCATTTTACCCCTTTTAACATATCAAAACTTAAAATAATTCTCACACCTCCCTTTTTTTCTTTCCCCGTCCTAGTTGAAAATTACCCTAAAAACACCTAAAAATTAAAACAAATCAAGATTTTGAAATGCATACCTTGATCATTTTTCGGCTTGGCACCAAACTCACTTGCACATCACATGGTCTAATTGATGTGATATAAACTCATGTCTTATTGAAATTATTCTTTTCTTATTCTCCTCTCCAATTTATTATTTCAAGTTTACTTCTAATTTCCCCTTCCCCTTATCTCATCATTTACTTTTCATAACTTATTTAAAATTTATTTTAACTTTTAAACACTTTTAACTAAAAAACACTCTTTTGGGGATTAGAAACAACCTTTTGAGCTAAATTTTCTTCTATGATTTCGTATTTTCACCCCTCAAAATTCCTATTCTTCTATTTTAACTCTTTATATATTATTTCATTCTCAAATTTCACATTTTTATAACTTTCATCATTTTCCCATTCTTTCCATTTATACGTTAAAATTGACATTTTGAATTTCCTACTCCCCATATTGACTTGAAATTGTCTCATTTATTGTAAAATTCATTTAAAAATCTATCAAACAACCATTTTTATTATTCTCATTATACTTGGCTCTAGAATTTCCCATGAGATACCCTATTTCTTCTATTTTCCTTGATTCCTACTTTTACATTATTCTTGTGTGTTGTTTTATAAATATGAAGGACGATTATCCTAGATAAGAGATTTTATTATATGTAATCTAATTTAGGACTAAATTTTCTCTTGTAGAGCCATTTACGTTCTTTTTAATATGTATGCTCATTTACCTATATACCTTATTGCATTACTACTTACATTATCCTTTATGCTTTCTATTTTCATATTCCCTATTCTTCTTATTTTGCCTCTATAATATTCCTATTTTTTAATATATTTATTACATTGACAAAATTTTATTCTCCTCTCCTCTAAATTATATTAATAATCTACTATCACTTTCTTCTTTTCTCCTATTGATCATATGTTATGACCTTGGACTTGATGTTTCTAAGATATTTACGATGTTCATGATATTTTCCTTTCTTTTTTATTCCTTATGATGAACCTCCCATTGAGAAAATAGCATCTCTTATATTGATCCTTAAAACTTAGGGGCATCACCTTAGTTATGTGCTTCCCTTTTTCCTTAGGTCATCTTACATATTCACATCTTCTCAGTCAAATGCTTAATTCTAATTTTTAATACACGTTACCTCTATTGAGTATTAGCTCACTCAGGTTCATCTTCTCCTATCATTGGGGTTATGGCCTACACGTCTCTCTCTTTTCATTATTTCACTATAATTCATACTTAGAATTTTATTTTCGCCCCTTTATCATTACCTTAAATTGGCAATATCTACCCTTTTGCTAATCAATTTAAGGGGGCATATCCTCTACACATTAACTATATTACCGTAGTCACACAAATTATCATTTTATATTGAACTAGCATTTTTATCTGGTTTGGGTGCAAACCGTAAATAAATAAGTTGTAACCACATAACCATCATCAATTACCTTTTTATCTAGTTTGGGTGGCAAGTGCATTTATCTAATTAGTAACCACACAACCATCACCATTTGACTCTTATTTTTGGCATTATTGGCCTCATATTTTTTGTGTTTATTGACATATTCAATACTTCCTATATCTTTTATTACATCTTAGTGGCACAACATAACAAAAAATCTACCAAATTATAATTCTCTTACATGAACCTATTGTAGTTATCTCATACTATGTGAATTTCATGGGTCTTCTTTTTATATTATCTTTCTCTAGTGTTGTCACATTAGCTATATGAAATATTTGGGATTATGTTTGTCATGTTTTGTTTCTACTCATGTTATAATTATCTCATTTAGTATATCATTATGCATTTTTCATGTTTATGTTTGTTTCCATTTCTAGTGTTTCTATATATGTATAATATATCATTTTTGTATGTTTCATTTTTATCTATAATTATAACATTGATTTTTTTTATAAAATAAATATATTTCTTTGATGTGGTGCATTGTAGGAACATGTACTCACATGGATAAGTAAAGTAAAAATTAAAGAACACAATTTATATATTTGTATGATATTTATTCAATGTTACTTTATTTCATTTATTGTAATTTACTTTAGCATGCTTCTTCACATAATGTTATAAATCTACTAAAGTGGGAGAATAATATAAGGTAAAAAAAATCCTACTTTATAATTTTACCTTGTATTTCAAAATTCATTTTTGTATCCAATCCTTTATTGTGTTCTAGGTCCACTTCTATTTTCTTTTGGTCCTTCCATGATCACCAAAGGGAATTGCAAACTTACCCAACATTTAAAACCATTGTTATACACCCTATAAATTTTGAGATGTAGATTCAAAAAAGATTCATGCACCCCCAAGAGTAGATGTCAATGTCACTTGAATCTCTTAGCACAATATTTCATGTTCAAATCTCATAAAAAGTGTTTCGTACCCTTTTGTTCCCTAAAACCTACTACATTTCCAGTGGAAAATACTTCTAAAGCTTATTAGTATAGGTTCATATTTAAGAATCCATTTTTCTCCAATCAATTATTACTTATCCTTTAAAAAAAATTGTGACAAAACTTTAGTGTTCTATTTACCCATAGATATTTCTTGAGTGAGAATAATATAGGGATTATGAAAGTTCCTATTCTTTTGAATTTTGATCATGAATAAAATGATGTTATTAGCTTTTGAAATAAAATATTGTGGGTTAAAATTTGTGGTATAAATTGGAGGTGTCTTGGACCTTGGGGAAGTCATAGTAGCAAATACACAAGGTTTAGTTATGTTATGGTTATCACATCTTATGTAGAGTATATTTTTGGATTATGTGAGGCATTTTTGGAGTGCATGCAACAACAACAATAGAGGATAGACAAATGTTTTGGAAGGTGCCCTAGAATATTATAACTCACAAGAATTTAGTTTCTTCTAAATCCATGGGAGTGGTTTTAGTATTATTGTGGAACATTGTGCTTATCATTTCTTCATACAACACATTTGTTGGTAACAAAATGATGAATTGGTCATTTATCTCTACATTGATGAATAGTTTATCTATTTGAGAATTCTCATGGGAGAGACATGTGATAGATATGCCATCATGGTATGGTTATTGTTTGGTTACGTGATGATTGATATTATATAGGTGATTATGATGTTTTTTATTATAGGAAAAGTATGTTTTGAAGGGACCCCAAAACCCTGTACAAAAAAATACCACTTCTTTTAAAGCTAATCAAAACAAACAAAGAAACCACCCATCAAAAAAAAACAAGCAAACAACCAACCAAAAAGAAGGACAAAACCAACAAGAAATTATAGATTTTTTAGAATGTTAGTAGCTTCTAGATCACTAGCTATAATCTTCTCATGCATCTACAGGCCTCTACAACCTCCTTCATAGGAACCCCCAAATTCTTCTTGGTTTTATTGTGCATACAAGTGCAAGGACCCTTCTCACTATCACCTACTTTCAAATCTTTAGGGAGATCCATCATATCGACAGTAGCATCTTTCACACCTAAAGAATCTCCTTTCCACAACCTAGCTTTCTTGTTGAGAAATTGAAGACCCTCAACTTCATTATGGAGAGTAGACTTACTTACTTTAACCACCTTTTTTAGGTTCTCATAAGCTCTTGCAATTTTATCCTCCAAGATCGAGATTCTAAATTTAAAATCTCTTTTCATCTTCTACATTTCATCTATCACAGTCTTCAAAACATCAAACAACTAGTTCACTCGATCCTAAACAGAAGACCCCTGGGGGTTAGGAGTAAACCCAACATTGTTAGCCAAAGATCAAACCTTAACATTAGTTAGGTTCATTTCATTAAACATCCACTTGAAAATTCTGAAAAAAATAAGAGAACCATCTCTTGTCATCCCTAAAACATTAGGAAAATCCTCTCTATTGCAATTAAAGGTATCCCTATCATCAACCAGATCCTCAGGTTCAACCCGATTAACTTGCACATACTACAACACATCCTTACCTTTGTTACCACCATCAAGAACCTTGATTCTATGCATATCCCTCTCCATCTCTACCACCTCATGAGAACCCAACTCCATAACCTTCTCAGGACCATCATCAACAAACCAAAGGGTGTCCATATTGGGGGTATTGTTAGGTTCAACACTAACAGTCTCCTTCTAAGGCAAGCATTTCCTATTGCCAGAATGTACCTTTCCCTTCACCTTCTTCAAATTACTTCCTTCCTACAAACTCATCTTCCTTTTTCGGTCTGAGATAGGGGACTCCACCTCCTCATTCACATCCACATCCTCTACCACCTTATTCTTACCAGAAGTATCACCCTTCACCTTCAACTTCTTAATAACAAGGGCAAGGAATTTACCTAATTTAACCTTTTGGGTTTTAGTGAGATCTTCAAGAACCTTCGCCTCCTCCACCTCCTCACTACTAGTCATATACTCATCTGACTTAGAGGACTTAGATAGTTTGGCCTTCTTTTTATGCTTTGAAACAAACTCCTTAGGAGGTTCCAAGAGGACCTCTATAGAGGCTTTCGACTCGGCTTCATACTCCTCAAAATCAGAGTCATTATCAAACCTCATATCGTACCCATAATTAGACTGCTTAAGGTGGTTGGTGCAGGAGCACCCATGAGATTTTGGTTTTGTCATTGTTTTGGTTTTGTGTCTCTCTTATGTAATAAGGTCCTTTTGGATCATATTTATGTTTGTAAGGGTCTAGATGAGGTCTTAGGAGGATAGGTGTGGTCAATTTTTCAAAAATGTAAAAGTTGCTATAGGTTTTAAATTTTGTCAATGTTGTAAAAGTTGCAAAAACATGGAATATGAAGAGTCATAAGTTGTAAATGAGGGAATTTGAATGGTTGTAAGTTGAAAATTTGGATGAGAACCATTGGAAAATGGTTAAAAATGTTTTAAAAGGCTTTTTAAGGTCGAATACATGGTTGGGGGGTGTGGTGGTTGAAGTTTTGGAATTTGAAGCAATAAAAATACCTCTATTTTATGCATTTCTAAATGTTTCCTTGTTGTTCTTTGATGTAGTATGGATATGTACAATCCCATAATGACTCCAAATCAATTTTTTTGGTAAAGCTATGAATCTAGTGTCTATTGGCATTGGTTTCATGTAATTTCATCAAGTTTCCTGCAAGTTGTGTATGTTTTACTAAAACAGGTTTGAAGCCCTAGTAGGCCTAATTTGAGGGAGAACAATCCAAATTTGAGTCTTGTGTTCCAAAACAACCCTACCCCAATTCTTAGTATGTTGTATAAATCCCAAATGAGTATCTATAACTATGTTTATATTTTTGGTATCAAGTCTGGTTTGAAAGTTATGACCAAAAACCATGATTTTGTTGCTCCACTTCAAGCCTAGTCAAGAGTAGAACAATCAAGTTTTGAACCTTTCCTTCCAAAGTAACCATATCTAATTTCTTCATATGTTGAATAAATCCATAAACGGTATCCAAATTTAGGTTTGTCTTTTGGAGATCAATTCTACCTAGGATGTTGTGCCCATTTTAGTCAATCTGAAGTACTACTAGGAGATTGAGGCCTAATGAATGAAAACTGTCATGTGAATGTTTAGAGATTGAAAGTTTGCTTGTTTGAGGATTTTTTGGAGTTGTCCACCCCTACTCTGCATCAAATTGCTATTAGAGACTAAAATTTCTGGGAAATTAAGTTAAGAGCCTGAAGATCTGGGCAAGAAAATTTTAGAGTTTATGTTTTGTCTTTTTGTAGGTTAAAGCAAGAACCTAGATGCCAAGAAACTAGGCCAAGGAAAAAGAAAGAGGCCTGAGGTGAGGTATCAAAAAGACAAGAAGAAGTAAGGTGAAAGAGACTTTCTTGAGAGAGAAGAATGGAAGAGATGGGGAGAAAATTATATAAAGACTTGCAGAGTAAGGAGGAACCAAGTAAGGAATCAGTGATGAGAAAAAGAGAGGAAAGTGAGATGAAGAAGAAAAATGAGAAAGAAGAATAGATAAAAGTGAAACAAGAGATAATGGAGTTAAGGCACGCCTTGAAAGAAATGGAAAAGAGGCACGAGAGAATGAAACTTGAGATACAACAATGTCTTGAGAAGGAAAAACAAGCAAGTGGTTGGCATTTTCCAATAAGAAAGAGGCTCAAATGGCCTATCAAGGAGATCATTCAAAAGAGAAGAAGGTGAGAGAGGACAACAACACCAGATATTGGAGAATATTTGTTGATGAAGGAAGAGAAAAAGGCATTTGAGAAAGAGGAAGAGGTAGGTAATGCAATGGTAAGCAAACCTAGGACAAGCATTGAAGAGTTGCCTTGGGAAGTGCAGGATGTCTTGAAGGATCATGTAGACACAGTGGTTGATAATTTTTTTGACTTTTTGCTTCTAAGGAAAGGCATTAGTCACTATTTATCTTTTGTTCTATAGGTTGGTATGTCATATAAAACAACCTATGACAAGAAAATAGAATAATGTGATGTGTCTAAAGAAGGAAATGGTGCCAATGCAAATGATTCACTTGTTTAGAAGGTTGTAAAAGAAATAAATTTTGATGCTAAAGGCAAGAGGATTGTTGGGAAAGAGATTGCAGAGTTGAGCAAGCAATATTTGAAGGGAAAAGAAGGTATGGAGCAGCATAATGGACAAACTAAGTTGCAGATGGAAAATGGATAGTTAGACATGTAGTCGCTCCAAGTGGAGCAGCAAAAGGGAGTTTATGATGTTAGAGGCAAAGAAAGAAGACAAAGGGCTCTTGATGAGATTGCAGCCTTGGGAGACAAGAAATCTAAGGTGAAAATGAAATAAGCCATTAAATGGGAACAAGGTACTATTGGATTGCATGACATCCATCAAGGAAAAATGGATCAGTTACAAGGTAGAGGTGCAAATGGAGGATAGGTTTATATTGACATGTTTAAATATCTTTGCCAAGTGTTCAAGAAACCTACAATGAAGATGAAGCAAGCATGAAATTGTTTTAAAGAAGACAATGTGCAAGGATTTAAAGGCATGTGACAAGATTTTTCAAGCATGGTTCTCATGATTTCTACCATCTATTCAAGCAGAGTTTGAATCTTTTCTTTGCCTGGGAGTATGGTGCAGGAGCACCCATGAGATTTTGGTTTTGTCATTGTTTTGGTTTTATGTCTCTCTTATGTAATAAGGTCCTTTTGGATCATCTTTATATTTGCAAGGGTCTAGATGAGGTCTTAGGAGGATAGGTGTGGTCAAGTTTTCAAAAATGTAAAAGTTGCTATAGGTTTTAAATATTGTCAATTTTGCAAAATGCTATCAATGTTGTAAAAGTTGCAAAAACATGGAATATGAAGAGTCATAAGTTGTAAATGAGGGAATTTGAATGGTTGTAAGTTGATTGAGAACCATTAGAAAATGGTTGTGAATATTTTAAAAGGATTTATAAGGTCGAAGACATGGTTGGGGGGTGTGGTGGTTGAAGTTTTGGAAGTTGAAGCAATAAAAATACCTCTATTTTTTATATTTCTAAACATTTCCTTGTTATTTGATGTAGTATGGATCTATACAATCCCATAATGACTCCAAATCAATTGTTTTTGGTAAATATATGAATCTAATGTCTATTGGTGTTAGTTTCATATAATTTCATCAAGTTTCCAGCAAGTTGTGTCCATTTTACTAAAACAGGTCTGAAACCCTAATAGGCCTAATTTAAGGGTGAACAGTCCAAATTTGAGTCTTTTGTTCCAAGACAACCCTACCCCAATGCTTAGCATGTTGTATAAATCCCAAATGGGTATCTATAACAGTTTTTATATTTTTGGTTTCAAGTTTGGTTTGAAAGTTATAACCAAAAAACATGAATTTACTGCTCCACTTCAAGCCTAGTCAAGAGTAGAACAATCAAGTTTTGAACCTTTCCTTCCAAAGTAACCATATATTATTTCTTCATATGTTGAATAAAGACATAAAGGGTATCCAAATCTGGGTTTGTCTTTTGGAGATCAATTCTGCCTAGGAATTTTTGCACATTTTAGTCAATCTGAAGTACTACTAGGAGATTGAAGCCTAATGAATGAAAATCATCATGTGAATTTTTAGAGATAAAAAGATTGTTTGTTTGAGGATTTTTTGGATTTTTCCACCCCTTCTCTGCATTAGTGGTCTTTAGTGATTTTCTTGGGTTCATCAGGAATTGAGTAGGACTTGGCATAATCCATAATTAGGAGAATTAAGCCCTCATGGAGAATAGGGTTCTTAAGATTTATTTTGAAGTATTTTAAATCATTCTCAAGGGATGCTAACATGTAATAGGGGAAAGAAACCCTCTTCTTTTTCCTAAAACTATTAAGCAAAAAAAAAGATAACCAACAAGAATAGAGAAGCAGCCATCCAGAGTAATATACCTCGTAATTTCAACTATCACATCACCCCAAATAGCCTTGATGGAGCTATGATCAAAGCCACCACACTTCACCTTCTCTAGTTAATTCCTTTCATTACCCTTAAAAAATATCGGCATGGCATCATTATACTCTTTTTTGTCTTTGAACCTTTTTGCCCTCTATAGCCATACTCGTAATTTGACTAATGAATTCTTTAGTAATATTAAATTCCATGTCGAACACCCTAAGGACTCTATTTTTCCATCCTTTGATGAAGGCCTGTGAAACCACCGAGTCGAATCCATGATTTCTCTCAATGTAGGGAATGATACCCCCCACCTCTAATAGCCCCCATATCTTCTTGTTACTTTTGGAAGAGTCACAGGAAATAGGCTCAACATGATTCCTCTCACCTCCCATGATGACTGCAGAGCAAAGCCACAATAACTTCAAGTATTTGCAGAGGATAAAAAATAGAAGAAGCCTCAAGAAGGAATAGGCCTTTCAAATACCCACAATCCATATGGAAGTACCAAAATGATAAGAGGTAATAATATTTCTTAAATGCACAACTTTATGGACCTCTACCAAATCATTAAAACGCAAGGGATTGCCCCCTAAGAAATCACACTTCGATTTGAAATTTTGCATGAGAATCAATAGGTGATTTAAAATAATCATGAAGGGAACCCCTTCCCTAAATATCTTGAATATCATGATTAATAATACACTAGATGTCGATGGGGAGGGGGTCAATTGTAACATGCCCATTGTTCTACACAGTGATTTTTCATATGTTTTACCCAAAAGTGAATAGTTTATGCATCTAACCTTTAAGAGAAATATAATTTTTCTTTTCCTTTGAATAATAAATGCACATTTGAAACATATTTCAAACTTTTCCATTACATACAAAAGAATTCCTTTCATTGATTCAAATAATGATGATACATGAATTTCATATGACATTTCATATTTTTTATTTCAATAAAGATGGATATAAATTACATACATAGCTTAAAAAAGTTTTCAACAATTATAAAGTATAATGGTCCTAGAGTTCCCCCTCAAATCTCAGTTGCCAACTGAAGAGGAGAAGCGTCACTCGAGCGCTTTTTCACCAACCTTGAACTTACTGCGATCCCCCACACATCTACCTAACTGGTGAGATGGCCCTACCCTTCGATGAAGAGTTTGGTTTGATAACCTCATAACGATAGCCTATTCTAATCTTGGTATTGTGTCCTATACATTTCTAGAATGACATACAGTGGTTACAACTTACATGTATGAACTTCCCATGCCTAGTACATAATCCTGAATCACAGTGAAACCAATAGTGTAAACAGTGGCTACTTACACTACTTTGGCCAAATTTTCCATTACCCTTAACTTAGAATAGCTGTCACATGTTCACCCACCTTCCTAGCTTGATTTAGTTTATAATGACCATTATACTCTATATCTAGGCTACCCCCTTTTCTATGGATCTGACCAATCCTAGGAATAACCCCACATTATCATCCCATTACAATACGACTATACTACCAAAGTGTTTAAACAACATCTTTCATAATGCTACATACATCTAACAAAGACTCCTTACGTATAGAAAAGATAACTACACATAGTATAACTACATTGCACTCAAATAAAATCCCATATATAGGGTACATAAAGACATAATCAACAAGATAGGTTCTACAACGTATTGCATAACCTTGAATAAAAAAAACTTTAAAACATATTCAAAAACACTATTTTCTCAACAAAGTAAATAACTAATTTATCCTTTCCAACATAAATACAAAGCAATAGAAACTCGTAGGCTTGTATAAGCTCCAAATGATTTAACTTCTTCCTAGTATGAATCCTCAAATTGGTTGACACCTCCTCCAAGTTCCACTTGACTATCCTCTTCTACTTCTCACAAAAACTCACAATAACCACAATTACAAAATACCAAAATAACTCTCAACTCACAAGCTCTCAAACTCATAAAAACAACATCAAGCTATTTAGAAATATAAGTGTAGCATTTGGTAGAATGGGCACCTCTATTTATACTAACTTGTGAGCAACCGAAGGCTACAAACAAGCAAGTATATTTTTCACATTTCTTCCTCATGCAACGACACACTCATAGGTTTGCAACACATGATAGTTTCATGGTTGAGTCAACTAAGTATTAGGGACAACAAGTTGAAAGCAAGTTTCCCAATTTTAATTCCATTTCAAAATATTTCCAAGTTTACACTTGACTGATTCAAAACACTTATTTGCAAGATTATTTGAATTCATAGACTTCTTTTGCATTACAACCTCTTCAATATATGGTGCCACCTCAGCACTTTGGCACCACCTTTACAGGCGTGGTCTGCATAATTTTTCCTTGTTGCTTACAACATTTACTGCGTCTCTTAAGTGCTTAACACAACTGCATACTTTATACGTGCTTTGTTTAAAAGTTTGGCTTGGTCATGTTTCACTTTAGGCATTGGTTTATTCACCACATAAAGTTGTGCTTTATGCTTCATGCACCCATGTAATATGTATTATATGCATTGTTGCATATGACTATTAACATGAGCAATGCTATCTTATGCGCTTTATGATTTATATTAATAACTTCAAACCTTATATATATACATTCCATAGTATATATATACATATATATATGTATAAATATATATATATATTTATATTTATATTTAACATACATTCCATAGAGTATATATATATATATATATAAATACATATATATATATATATATATATATATATAAATATACATATAAATATACATATATATATATAAATATACATATGTATATATATATATATAAATATACATATGTATATATATATATATAAATATACATATATATGTATCAATATATACATATTTTTAAATTTATATGTATATATTTATTTCATAAGGTTTACAAACATATTTTTTTAAATAAAGAATAGTATTACGTATATACATATATGTACGATTATATAAAAATATATATATGTTATTGTAACTCACATATATATACCACATATACATATATATACAACCCTATTTTATTATCTTTATAAAATACTTATACAAACAATCCCTTCGATTGGCATACATACATGGGATGCATATATACATATATATCTATATGTCAATTTAGTCCAATCGGTATCCCCATACATATGGGTGATCCGTCCATGAGTATGTGTAGGTACGTCTACCTACATATACTTATGTCTATATTCACTCACATGTATGAGTCCACCATAGACATGTACACATATACATATATACATCTTATGCATATATTTCATCGACATGCCATAATAAGCATATAAGGAAAGATTGACACAAAACATCAAGACTTAATCACAACATACAACAAGTATCACTTACCTTTCCCCAAAACTGACTTGACTCTCTATATGAACAATTAGGACGTGAGTGTGTGATTTCTTAGTTTAGGCTTGTTAAGGGTTACCAAACCAAGTTCTCTTGAGTGATACTTCCCCTCTCTTTTGGAGGATTGAACCTATTCCTACACTCAACTTGGCACATCATAACTATAGTTATCCAAACACAACATAATCATATGCATCATACATTTCAAAGTTAGAAACATTATAAAATATCAAAGTGCATCAATCATTCATTCATCATATTTTCGTTCAAGATTCATAAAACATATTCATATAAAGATTGATAAAACACATTCAAATAGAGATCCATAAAACACATTCATTTACTCAATCAATTTACCCAAACAAGGTAATAGTAATTAGGTAATATCACTTAAGGTGTAACATCAATCCTATCCCATACTTTATACTCAAAAACCCCATAATTTGTAAACTTATCCACAAGGCAATTACCCTCACGATAAATGTGAGATATGAAGCATTGCTCAAAGGAATTCACAATAGCAAAAGCATCAAGAATAATAGGTTCTATAGACCAAGATGGAGGGATAGCCTTTTTAAGGTAGTTTATAACATTTAAGGAATCACCCACAATCCCACCTTATTGAAACCTTTAGACTGAGCCATCTTCAAACCATGGTAGGTAGTTGATGCTTCCGCAAAGTGGTTTGTTTGGGTTGTTAAAGGGAGCGACACCACAAAAATAAACCTGCCATCAAATTCATACAACACTCCCCACAACCAGCAGATCCCAGATTACCTTTCACAACTCCGTCAAAATTGACTTTCGCCCAACCAACAAGAGGAGCTCTCCAAACAACATCCTTTCTAGAAGCCTTACCTTTCCTCAGAGGAAGAGAAATATCATAGGGGAGGTTCCAATTTTGGGAAACGAGAGAATCAGAAGGAACAACATCAATTTTAGGCCCATTTTGAAAGGACACCTCAGAAAGAAATATTTCTTTGATGACAACACAATCTTATAAGATAGCATGATTGGGGGAAGGGAAGCATCCCTTAAAATTTTGTTATTTATTTATAACCGAATTCCCCATGCCACATGAGGGAGAGTAAGAGACCAGAGGAAGTCTAGAGTAGGATTGGAAGATAGGCCCGACCATTGAGACCACAGATCCCAATAGAAGATGAGAAGACCCAACTGAAGTTCCATAGAGAGAGCACATGGGCCCAAACATCACCCACATACTTGCAACCAACGAAAATATGGAGCACATCCTCCACAACCTCTTCACAAAGAAAATATTTGTTAGGCATCATAAAACCCCTTTTCAAAAGGTGATCAATAGTAAGGACTTTGTTTTGGCAAAATAACTAAAAAAAAAAAATCACTTTAGTAATCATCTTGGGGAACCAAAGATACACCCAAAAATGGACAGGGCCAATAAAAGCACATTGTTTAGAGAAAGCCAACAAAATAGAAAAATTTCCACTTGAAGAAACTACCACACCACCTTATTTTTTTGAGAAAGGGAGGAAATATGAGCATAAGATAAAGCTTTGTAGAGAGTCTCCAGCCCAGGATTAATTACATGAAGCCTTTTCCAAGAACCATCAGAAATGTAATCAGCAACAAATCTACCAAAAGAACGAATACAAAGGTCCCTAAAGGGAAGAGCCTATGGATCATCTTTGAGGGGGGAATTACCAATCCAACAATCCTCGCAAAAGAGAATCCTCCTACCATTCCCCAATTGCCATCATAACCCCTTCAAGATAATACTTTTGGATTTAATCATCAAATTCCATAGGGTAGAACCAAAAGGGGGGGTAAAACCACTAGCAAGAAGATCCCTGATACGATCCACCCCCTGGAGGTATTTACTAGAAAAAATATCAGCCCATTCACTATTTCCAGATATAAGGTTTCAAATCTACTTAGCTAATAAGGTGAGGTTAAATTCTCTGATTTTATGAATACCTAAATCTCCAACCTTCTTAGGCTTGCAAACATCATCCAAGGAAACTAAATGCATCCCTTTCTTCTCTTCAACCCTTGACCAAAGGAAATTTTTCTAAATACTTTCAATCTTCTCAACAAACTTTTGAGGCATTTGAAAAAGACTCAAAGTATAAAGTGGGAGATTTTGGAAAGTAGAATTAATCAATTGAACCTTCCCAGCTTGGCTTAAAAAAGTACCTTTCCACCCAACCAACTTAGAATTAAACTTATCAACCAAACCATACCACAAAGAGTTAAGAACAATATTAGAACACAATGAAAGGCCCAAGTAAGAAGACGAAAATTCCTCAATCTAACACTACAAAATCCTCGCAATTCTACGTTGCATGTGCTCAGGAGTGTTGAGAAAAAACACAGTACTCTTGGGAAGGCTGAATTTCTACCTCAAAGCCACTTCATATTTTTTCAAGATAAGTCGGATAGCTTTAGCCTCTTTGATGGAAGACTCACCAAGGATGAGAATGTCATCCACAAACTACTGGTGGGAGCAAATATGATTGCTTGAAGAAGGAGAAAGGCCCACCAACAAACCAACATTAGTTGAACTCTGAATTAATCTCCCAAGATACTCCACCATAATTATAAAGAGGAAGGGAGAAATGGGGTCTCCCAATCTCAAACCCCTCAAGCAACAATAGAAAGGAGAGGGGGAGCCATTGGTTAAAACAAAAAATTTCAGAGTAGAAATTAATTGCCTAACCAACAACACCAACTTATCCCCAAAACCAAAAGCTTTCAAAATCTTGAGGAACCCCCAATCAACTCTGTCATAGGCTTTGAGAAGATCCAAATTCAAAAGAAAACCCACTCGTCTATTAACTATCAAGGAATGAATATTCTCATGGACAATAAGGATTGAATCAAGGATTTGCCTACCTGGCGCAAAACCATTTCATTGAATCAAAATGATATGAGGGAGAACCTTTTGTAGCCTCACCATTAGCACTTTAGAAAAGATCTTATAGATAGAATTACATAGGCTTATGAGACAAAACTACCCAAAAGAAGAGGCCCCTAACTTCTTTGAAACTAGAATATGAAAATAAGAATTCAATTCTTTCAAAAGATTATTGATGCTAAAGAACACTTTTGTAGCATCCGATACATCCTTGGCCACAATATCCCAAAAGGACAAGAAGACGAAGATAAGGAAGCTATTAGGCCCATGCACCTTATTCCCTTCAAAGGAGAAAACCATACTTTTGTGATCTCATCATCCAAAGGTATGTGAGCCAACTGCCTATTGAGGTCATTAGATATGATGTGAGGAATGTCCATTAATAGGCCATGTTAACAAGTAGGATCTGAAACATCATCCATAGATAACAAGTCAGAGAAGGAGGTAGTAGGGCACATAATATCCTTATCATTATCCAACATTTGATTGTTGAACCTAATAGAATTGATATAGTTGGAGGCCCTATGCTTCAACATAGAAAGATGGAAGAATATGGTATTTTTATCCCCACTTTTCAACCACATGACCCTCGACCTTTGTTTCTAGAAATCCTCCTCCTTGGCTACAATGTTATGCAACCTAGATAGAAGAAAATTCTCACGCTAAATAAGAGCAGATTCATAACTAGTCAATTGAATAGATTGTTGAGCAATTTGAAGCTCCTCCTTGATAGCAACTTTATCATCAAAAATCTGACCAAAAGATGACCTATTCCACTTACGAACATTGAATTTGGCATTAACCGACTTCTTAGCTACCCTATACATAACATAACTATCAACACGAATATTCCACCACAATAAAATTTTGTCCTTGAGTTCAAGATGAAAGGTCCACATTTTCTTGAACCTGAAAAGAAAGTGTTTCCTTCTTCCCAATAGTTCCACCAAAGGGGAGAGAGGAAAGTGATTAGAATCCAACCTGGTCAGGCCTGAGAGAGAACATGAATAAGAAAGAAACGAGTCAAGTGAGAGAAGAGCTTGATCAAGATTAACCTGAATCAGAGCCTCACCGACTCTTTGGTTCATCCAAGTATAAGAAGCTCCTTGAAGATCCAAATCCAACAGGGCATTATCATTGATAAGGTTATAAGGTCAAACCTGCTATCATCTGCAATCTGTGATCCCCCTTTTTCTCAGAACCATTTAAGGGGGTATTAAAATCCCCCATAGCCAACCAGTTATTAAAAGAAAACTGAGATTCAAAAGAGCTTAAACTTTCCCAAAATTTCTTCCTAGCACCCTTAATATTAGGGGCATAAATATTAGAGAGGGTCCCAGAAAAATTATCTTGAACATTCTTGAAAGAAGTAGCCACATGATTAAAATATTCAAAAAGAGTCAACCCTTGAATCACCTTAGGATTCCAAAAAGTGACAATATCGCCAAATGACCCAAAAGCCTCAGAATAATGCATCCCACAATCTTTGAAGAGCTTGTTCTTAATTTTATTCAGCCTATCCATCCCCATTTTAGTTTCTCGAATCAAAATTATATTAGTTCTATGATCCCTTACCAGATTAGCAAGGAGATCATGTTTGTGAGGGTGATTTAACCCTCTCAAGTTCCAAGAGATAATCTTCATGAGAACTTAAGAAGGGTGCTCTTAGAGCACATCTTAGGTAATGTCCTTTGAGTCCCATCAACTATATCCATTTTACTCTCCTTATCCCAAGTAACCTAGGATGGAGGGCAACCCTTACCTCTCAGTCTGAACCATGGTCAGATCTCTTTCTATTTATTGTAGACACTCCTGGGGGAGGAGAGTGTTTCTTTCTATTTCTACCTTTCACCATTATAAATGGAGGATCAACAAAGTCACCACCATCCCCTTGCAAGGATTTTCTATTCAAACAACCTTCAGATCCTTCCACCGTGGAGGTAGAATCATTAGCAATGGGGGACGACCTCAAACCCCTAATCTCCTGGGATACTATAGGGGAAGTAACCTTGCAATCTGCAACTGAGTTCAAATCTCCCAACTCCCTAAAATGAGAGGGAAAATCAACCACCACCAAACCATTCACCAGCTCCTCAGTTTCCTTAGGAACTAGAAGAACCAAATTATTGGAGACCTTATTTTGAACATCACCAAATTTAGGAACCTTGTTATGCTCATTTTGAACTTGAATAAACTCTAGAACCACATTATGCTTCTCTAGGGATAAATCTGCATATGCATCCTCCTTGGTATCAAACTCCACATTTCCCACTAAAGCTTTGATAGCACCCTTTGAAACATCAACCCGCTCCTTTTCCTTCCATTGCTTAATTGGGGGCTTCTGAATCTTCGACGAACATTTTTTTTCCCAATGCCTAGCTTTCTTGCAATGAAAACAGGCGAATGAGATGGACTCAAATTCCACCATTTACTCCCAAACACCACATTAAGAGTTAATATTCACAACCGAAGGAAGGTCCACTGACTACTCAACATTCACACAAAAATGAGCATACACCAAGCGCTTTCTCGAAGTGGTCATTTGATCAATAGACAACAAATTGTCAAAGGTGCTAGCTATCCCTGTAAAAACTTCTTCATCCCATAATTCAAGAGGGAGGCTTGGAGACCTCACCCAAATTTGGGCCACCAAAAAAGAGCATGAAATTGGATTAAACCTAGGATAACCTAGGATCCCACCTTTTCAACACTAGAGAAGACTTCCCAATAAACCAAGGTCCACCTATAAGGGCCAAAATAAGATCATCCTCACAATTGAAAGAAAAGGAGAAAAACCCCTTAGCTATCGCAACTACATCCACTTGAACCTTAGGACACTAATGGTCCATGGAGAACTTATAGACCAGTTCAATATGAGGATGAGGTCCCAAAAATTTACCTAGCAATGTCATATCCATGTTTAAGATTTTCTTCTCAACAATGCAATCAAGGAATAAAATAGAGAACTCACCAATAGAAGCATTTGAATGAAAACCCATAGGAGGCAAAATTTTACCTTTGGGTTTCATGCCAAACAGGTTTGACCACTTAAGAGTAGCTTTCAAGGATAAACCACTTCTTATCTTGTCACATATAGGAGGCTGAGGCACATAACAAGAAGATTTGAAATTCACGTATGTATCAACACCAAACTAACTGCATCCAAACTTTTCACCAACATGAAACTCCAATTCAGAAGAGGACAAAGAAAATCTTGAAAGAAAAGGAGCCTTGGGGCCCCTTTTTCACTCGGCCACACATTCTCCAAAAATAGGGACCCACATTGCTTACCATTAGCCAAGGAACCATTTGAAATCACCCTATCATCAACAAATTGTCCATCATTAATGCCAACCACTGCACTAAGACTTCTCGCCTTCGCCAAATTTGAGAAAACCACACTACCACTGCTACCACCTGAGGAGAGTTGCATTTGTTGTGATTATGATGTTGAGTTAGTTGGAATTCCAAAAAAATAACTTAGTTTACATCTAGTATATGATACATTAAGAATATTGTGATGCTAAAAGATGAGATTCATAAAAAATGTGAAGTGTGTATAAGTTTATAATGTACTTATGAAAATTTAGATAGGAAAGATAAGGAGATTGTATTGTATTTAGATTTTGTGTTTAAAAATTCTCTTTTGTTGCCAGATCTTTTCTTGAAAGGGTTTCCTAGGTTAAACCTTGTGTATCATGTGTTTTTTGGATTGTGTATGATTTCATGTTATTCCTTAATATTTTCCTAATTAAATTGAAACAATATAACTATAATATGATCACATAATCTAAAGTTATATAAATACCAATTTATTGATATGTTGAATTAATAGCTATCATTTAGTATCATAGTTGTTATATTTGGTTTCATAATCTTATTTTTAGAACCATATTTTAAGGGATTGTGGCAAGGTAAAGGTTCAATGGAAGAGATGGGATGTCTTGTTATGTGTGTTTTCGGTTGAAATGAGAGCTTTTGGTTATTTTATAAGAATTTAGTGATTGCATTGAACTAAATAAATAGATAGCATATTGAAATATGATATTGAGAGATTCAACAACCATAATTTTAATTGTAGAAGTTATATGTTGAATACCTCTAATGTATTGTAATATATTCTTCCTCAAAACCTAAAGGTATGCCTAATGAGGATTGAATAAAATTGAATAAGAAAGCTAGAAGAAATATCCATTTGTGTCTTTTAGATTCCATAATAATCAATGTGTCAGAAGAATAAATTACACATTTACTGTGGAAGAAGGAAGAAAACCTAAAATAGTCCAAGAGTAGTAAACTAACTTTTCTTGAAAAGGAAATTGTATTCCTTGAAAATGAAAGAAGATGAACCTATTAATGATCATATTAAAAAAATCAATCTTATTCCAAGTTAGTTAATGTTGGAATCAAATTAGAAGAATTATATGTACATAATTTCACTTTGTTCCTTACCCAATTCACGGGAAAATCTAGTTATCACAATTAGTAGAAATTGCTCTATGCCTAAACTAAAGAACATTGTAGGAGTTTTGCTAAGTAAATAAATTAGAAGAAAATTTAAGGATGATTCCTCTAATGATACTTTATTTGTAAGGGGTTGATCAAAATATAGAGGAGGCAAAAATAATGTCGAAGATATAGGGTAGTCTAAGGGAAAAGCCAGGTCCAAATCTCTTGGTCAATATAAAGTAAAGTGTTGGAATTGTGGCAAGAGAGGTCACATGAAGAAGGGCTATAAATCTAGGAAGATTTTTTTTTTTTGATAAATACTTAGACAATGATGAAATTATTAGTGGTGATTTTATCCTTGTTATACTTGTTGGTGATGACTCTTTATTAACTAACTTAGTGCATCATTTCACATGAATCCTTAGGAGTCATAATCTAGGCATAAGGAGTGTGGTGGAGTACAAACTTTCCTTGGTGATAATAATACTCTAAAAATAGTTAGTTTTGGAAAGGTGAAGGTTTCCTTAAATGATGGGAGAGAGAAGACACTCTAAAATGTATTGTATATTTGAGATTTAGTGAAAAATCTTGTTTCTATTTCTAATATGTGTGACGTTGGAGTGTATGTGAACTTTGATGAGAACCATTACAATTTTACTCAAGGTAGTTTGGTGTTGAATAAATTAATTAGGCATGACACACTCTTTAAGTCAAAGACATCAACTTTGTGTACATCATCTAATGTAATTTTAACTTGAATTAGGTATGTTGTGGTACCATAGATTAGGCCACATAGGAAAATAATATTTGAAAACCTTGGTAAGTAAAGATATGGTAGAAGATATTTTATATTTTTCTATTGGTTTTGAGTTCTATTTATATTGTATGTTTAGAAAGTAAAATACAATAAAGTTTACTTTAGGAAGTACTGGAGCAAGTGATATTTCAAAAGTGAATCACATCATTTGTTTGGTCCTATGAATGTGGCTTCTGTTGGTATTTATTGGTACCATGTCTCCTTTATTGGTGGTTATTATATATAGGCTTGGATTTATTTTCTTAGGAATTTTTTTAATGTTTTATACAATTGAAGACATTCAAGGCACTTGTAGAGAATCACGCAAGTAAGAAAGTTAAAACTTGGTAAGGTCAAAATATCGTGGAGATTATTTCTCTATGGATTTTTAATGATTTTAAAAATAATAGAATTATTAAATAGAGGAGAACAACACCCTACGCATTAAAAACAATGGAGTAGCTAAAAATATGAATAGTCACATGATGGAGTGATTGATGCAAGGCTACAATAGAATTCCTAGGCTAAAGAAATATACTACTTGTTATTTCATAAACATGTTTCTCACTTATATGATTGAGAATAAGACATCATATGAAATATGGATAGGTAAGAAGATTATTGTCACACATTTGACGGTATTTCACTACTAGGATTTCTCATGTGCTAAAGGAAAAAGGATCTAAGCTAGAATTTAAAGCTAAGAAACGCATTTTCATAGGTCATGAAGAAAATATAAAAGGGTAAAATATTTTGAATCCTATATCATTATAAGTTTTCTATTCAAGATATATTATTTTTATGGAACTTAGAGTTTTATGTATGGATGAACAACCAAAGCAAAAAAGAAGCAACAAGATACATTTTGAGAATAAAATAGAGTAGGAAGATGCATTTGTAAATGAAAAAAATAGTGGAAAAGATAATGAGGATGGATAAATAAAATATTTGAAAGGAACAGAGAAAAATTCTAAGGAGAACATAATTCTAATGAGGTAGGTTCTCCACATCCTATGAGAACATCTACAAGGTAGTGGGAATCACCATATTTACAATCTACAATATTTCCACTATATTTATTCTCTAACTTGTACTGATGGTGATCCAAGTTGTGTAGAGAAGCTCTCTTTCATAGGGAAAAGATGTCTTGGAAGAAGGTCATGAAGGAGGAGATGTTGGTCGGGTGATCCCACAATAGTGGTTTACAATTTTTGGCCAAACTGGACACTGAAATTATTATTTTTAGCTAAATCTTCACATTCGAGCACCTATAGCAGCTAAACCATGAGGAATTTGAAGATGATGCAAACTAGAGTCTCACATTTTGTCTGTAGATTCTAAAAATATTTTTTTCAATTTTTTTGGAATTAGATTGCACTTCTCTTTTCATCTCCCATGAAAACTATTTTTTTCTAGAAACAACATTTTAAAAAAGTGACGCAAACCATATAATGCATAACTTCTTTTCCATGAAGGATAAAATCCTAATTCCTTTAATTTAGATTTGTAACTTTGATATCTAGTGCTTCCACTTGGTTAGATAGTTTTTTATTGAATATTTTTTCTTTAATCAAGTTTTGAAGTCAAACCAATTACAATTTAGACATAGCACGACCATATAACGCGTAATTTTTTTTGTATATATCGAAATTCAAAAAAAAATTGTTGGATCAAGGACTTCAATATCTGGTGCACTCATTTTTTTTATTTTTTTTTTGATAATCTACTATTTTTCCACATGTGCAAAACAAAGACCTTCATTTTTGATGAAAAACCTATGTTTAATAAAACTAAATAAACAAATACATAATAAAACTAAATAAACAAATACATAATAAAACCAAAACATATTAAAATTATATTCATTGGATAGCTCATTCGGAGGACTACCATAATCATTTGAAATAAATTTTAAATTAATTCATTTGATCCCCCAAAAGGTAAATCAAAAGTGATATTTTATAAGCATTTTGATAGGTGTAAAAGAGACTCATTTATAGGTATGGTTTAAAACTAGCGAGGTTCTATCCAAGGGGGTTTGATCTAAGGTGGTTTGATCAAACCCTCTTCAATTGGAATCCTTAAAATGGAACCTTTTAAGGCTTAAATCATTATATTTTCTAAAAATATGTGATTTCAGCATAAATCAGTTCCTCTCAGAAATTGTAAACTAGCTTTGTGGGATCACCCGACCTTGAAGAAACATAAGACTTGGGACATGGTTGATCTATCTAAAGGAAGAAATCCCATTGGTTAAAAATGGGAGTATTGAAATATCTAGGTAGATGGTGCACTAGAAAGTTACAAGGAAAGATTGGTGGAAAAAGGTTATTCCTAGATTAAGGGAATAAACTTTAGTGAGATATTTTCTTCTTTAGCTAAATCAAATTTTGTGATTTTTTTCTATTATTGCTACATTTGATTTTAAATTAGAGTAGATGGATGTCAAGATTATACCCTTGCATGGAGGAGGGAATCTACATGGAACAACTTAAAGAGTTTTATATAAATAGAAAATAAGATCTAGTTTGTAAACTAAAAAGGTCTTTTTATGGTTTGAAGTAGTCACCAAATATATGACATTAAAACTTTGATGTATATGTCATGGAACTAGGTTTTTCTAAGAGAAAATTTGATCACTATGTGCACTAGAAATAAGTTGGTGATCACTTATTGTTTTGTTATTTGTATGTTGATGATATATTATCATTAAAAATAATAAGGCAATAATTAAGGAATTCAAAATTTAGTTGTCTAAGAAAAATTATATTAAGGACTTAGGGGTTGCAAGGTAAATATTGGGTATAGAATTTATGGAGACAAGGCTAACATGAAGCTATGGATGAACTAGAGGAAGTACATTAATTTTTTTTTACAAAGGTTTAGTATGCAAGAGAATAAATTTGTAAGTATCCCTTTACTTGAAGAAACTAATTTTTGTTTGGAAAAGTGTCATAATTCTCAAGACAATTTAGAGCACATGTGCAATGTTCCTTGTGCTAGTGAAATATGAGGTTTGTTGTATGCCATGGTCGGTGCTATACTAGACATTGCTCAAGCATTGAGAGTTCTTAGTAGGTTCATGCCAAATCTTGGTAGAGAATAATGGAATTGTGTTTAAAGAGTTCTTAAGTACTAATTGAGAGGATAATTTGATTATTATTTTATCTTATAATGTGATTGATAATGTTGGAAAGGTGTTGAATATTCAAGGTTGTATAGATTATAAATGGGATACAAATCTAGGTCAAGGCCAATAAGTACTGATGTGTTTACTTTGTTTGGAGGAATATTAATTTGGACAAATAAGAGATAAACCATAGTTTTTATATCCAGTACTAAAGTAGAGTATATGGTTGCAACACATGCTTGCAAAGAAGTGGTTTGGTTGGAAAGACTTTGCATTGATATTGGTTTTGAGACATATAATGATAAAATATAATAATTGGAGTGAAGTTTATTAGAAAAAGTGTTGGAGAAGCCAAGATCTACTTGCAAACTCAAAATAATCCACAAATGAGAATATTTAAAATGAGAAAATATCATAAGCATGTGATGTGTTGTAAAATGTACAAATGAGCCTTTCTTATAAAGGCAAGCAAAAGAGGTGAGAAGGTAGGATTCAAACTCTGAATACCCCAATTATTAAATAAGCGTAGGATTTTATGGACAAGTGTTGAGATACTTGGTGTGTCTACATGAGGTGAGAAAAAATTCTAGATAACCTTTGAGCGAGGTTAAGTGTAGAGTGAACATGACTATAATAAATAGGCTAAAAGCTAACTAGTTTGATAATACCTCTTTTCACACTAACACCCCCACTTAGGTGATACTTAGGGAGTAAGCTAGAAATACTAAAAAGATGAGTCTTGACAAGAAGGCCTGATAAGGTACTCATGTACAACAATTATCTCTCACAAATGGAGAAAAAGGAGAAAACCCAATGGGAACAAAACTTCTCTCCAAAAGAGAGAAAGAGAAGGATAAGACCTCTTGAAAATATGTCCCATGAAGATAGGAACATGATGATGAATAACTCCTAAAGCATGTTGAAGTTGTAAACTCCGTCGGAGTTGAACTGGTATCTGTTGGAATCAACAAACCTCCAAGAAATGTAGATCAAGATAAGAGATACAAAACACTACATGAGTGAACATATAAAACACTACTCAACTATGAATACACATGAGTGAAGAGGAATAGGTATAGGCAGACCAACTAAAATTGTGCACAAAAATGTAGACCCAACATCAAGTCCAAAAAGATGTACAATAAGTTGAAAAAGAGTGTGCATCAAGGCACACATGCATGAAGTGAGAATCACAAGGATCCATTGTTGTGATGGAAAATCAAGGCACTACATAACCCCCCATTACACACACATTTAGTTGTTGTGGCACTTTATATGAGTGCATTTATAGACTTATTTGTTATTTTGAGTTCTTACAAGTTTATGTCATTAGGTGGAAAATGAAGACATATATCATGTATGCCTTTCAAACCTCAAGAAAATGACAAAAAATAAAAATGAAAACCCTCATTATTCAAATCATGATCCCTGAAATGATATAGTGATATAACACTTTAATTTAGTGCCTTATAGATTCCACAAAGTAGATTTGATGTACAAAACCTCAAAAGAGACATACTTAGAATTTAAAACTCTAAAACATATTCACTAAAAATTTACATCACCACTACATAGAGATCGAAAAATCATACAATTTTAAAAAATGGGACCCACAAAGGAGTCCATATGTGCTCAAATGAGCCCTCTAAAGTTTTAAAAATGGGAACTATGTAGGGTATTCTAAAAACCTTTTTTTTTTAAATCGTACATCATACTGCAAAACAAATCATACCATTGGATAGAGGATGGAAAAATATGTAGAATGAAAAAAATACTCAAAAGGTCATATGTATACCCGAGAATGAGGCTCTTGAAGTTGAGCCAAAAATCAAAATAGGCCAATAGTGAAGGGGCAAACTTGGGGAACAAAAATGATGGTTTCATGTTGATGTGTAAGAACCCCTTATCATTTTGCCCTATTTTTTTTAGTTTGGATGGTTTGACATTTTGTCAAACACTTGGCATGCAAGGTAACTAAGTTCTATTTTTGAGTGTTTATGTGTTTGTTTTGCTTATTTTTGAATGATTTCCAATACCAAAACATTTTCCAATACATAGAAATGATAACCAACAAACTTGCATGAATAAATATTGAACATTCAACTTCCAATCATGATAATATTACCACTATAATAGGTTTGAATACAAATTATTTCAAACTACAACAACTTATAAAATGAACATACCCGAACCAATGCGATAAAGGAGACTCAAGATTTGCAATGATAGAGTTGGCATATGATCTCCAAAGACTGAGATGACTGTTGAAGGAAGTGCAAATCTGAAACTCATTGAAATTTTTGAATCATGCCATGGCCAACCTCCAAACAATTTAAAAAAATAAAACCCTACAACTCTGGCCCTAAAATCTTCACAAAAAAATATTCTTCAATGCCAAAATATAATCGCCCAAGGAGAGAATATATACACACACACACACAAATTAGAGTGCCTCCAACAACAATTCTATCATTGAATAAGGGTTTCCAAACCCTAGCACCAACAAAGAAAAATTAGGTTTACAAATAAAATCCTCCAAACCCTAGTCAAAATGGTACCAAAATGATGTCATAAACCCTAGATGCCTCATTCTACAATATTCCTTCAAAATATGAAAACCCAAAATTGGATTTTGCTTGTATAACACTCCAAATTGGTCCTCAAACCCTAGCCACCAAGTATGAGTGAGAAACCTATAATAAAATTCATCTTGTGGCTTTAAAGAATACTATGAATTTGCAAAATATCTTCAATAGTGAACCTTGGATGGATCCACCTCTTAATATGGAGTTGGGTTTTCATCCAATCCACTTATTTCCAAGGGTTTTCGTCCACATAAATAGTTGAACCTACTATGAACAACTAAAAATGGAGAAATATCAAGTTTTCCAAATTGACATAATGAGCATTGAAAGGGCAAGGGAAAATATTATAATAGCCTCTTGAGCAACTTTTGGAACTCAAATCCCCTTATTTGATTTTTTATGAATTTTTCCCTTCCACAAGAGAGGCATCACTTTTGGGGAAAGAAATAATTTATTTTAATTTTCTTTTTTCCCTTATAAAATCACTTTATAATTTTTCTTTTATTTTTTTAAAGTGACTTTCATAATTTATTTTCATAAAGACTCATTAAATTAATAATTCCAATTTTAGCTCCTCCTTAGCCATTTTCATCATGTCCAACAATTAATTCCCTTTCCAACAAAATTAGCCTACAAGAATGATGAAATAGGCTAATTAAATAATTGAGTGATTACTTAGGAAAAGGGGACATTACATGATGTCATGATGATGTCAGTAGTGGAATATTCCTCATGGCCAAAATATTCCAAAACCACTTTTCATTTTTCCCAAAACTGCTTGGAAAGTCCAAAACTACCCTTCAAATGCTAAAAAACCACTAATATTTGGGTAGAGGTGGTTTTGGTTACATAGTGTTGACGTCAACAAGGTATTGTGTAGGCTAACTACTAATATCATCAATACATAGTATTGTACCCTACAAAAATAAAAAAATATTAAAAAATTCATTACACAAAGGCTAAGACAACATGACTTTTGAGATGAATGCACAAGAATCGAGGCATCTTGTTGGTGTAATACAATACTGTATTTGTAAGATTCTACGGATTTTCATGCAACCATCCATAGATGGGCCTTCAAAACCTCTAAAATTTATCAGTCACCAAAAATACAAGTGGTATATATAGAAATTTGTTTCTTGACCCTTCTAAGTGTAACTGTGATGTTCATTTTTATCCAAGAAGCACCGTTTAAGAGTTAGTGTCCATGAACCTCACAAATTCAAAGAAAAGTGATTGAAGTTGCAAGCTTTCTCTGATACCATGTTGGAGCAACCAATATTTGCTTGCAAACTCAAAATAATCCACAAATGGGCATTATGCAGAATGAGAAAATATCATAAGCATGTGATTTGTTGTAAAATGTACAAATGAGCCTTCCTTATAAAGGCAATCAAGAAGAGGTGAGAAGGTAGTAGTCAACTTTGACTACCCCTCCAAGTATGAAATAAGTGTAGGAATCTATGGACAAGTGTTGTGACACTTGGTGATTCTACATGAGGTGAGACAAAAGTCTAGATAACCTCTAAGTGAGCTTAAGTGTAGTGTGAATAGGACTCTACTAAATAGGCTAAAAGCTAACTAGTTTGATAATACCTCTTTTTACACTAACAAAAAGAACCTAATTTAAACCATGCTCATACTAGATATATAGATATGTAATACCCTTTTATTAGGGATATGGTAAAAAAATAAGGTTTAGATAGAAAAAAAATTGATACTTAGATGAATGTAATTGACTCTTTGATAAAACTAGTAATCATTGTAAAGTTTTGTTGGTGTAATGATGCAATGGGTTTATCCCTTTCCCATACCTAGTTTCTTCTTAGTTTATGCTATAACTCTGTTGCAATAAATATCAAGTGGGAGAATGTTGGAACTTTGGTGTGTTATAAACTTACAAAGAATTATTGAATGAGAAGAATGTTGGGATTTTGAGATTTCTTATGATTTTTTTGATTGCATACAATGAAATGGTGTCATTAGCATATGTGATAAAATGTGACAGGAGTTAGAATTTGTGGTATGGCCTAGAGGTGTCTTGAACCTTGGTGAAGCCATGATAGCAACCATACAAGGTTTGGTTATGTTATGGTTAAAACATTTTGTGTAGAGTATATTATTGGTGTATGCATGTAATTGATAATGTATTTTTAGTATTATTGGAGTGAATATGACAACAATAGAGGATAGGTAGATGTTTTAGAAGGTGATCTAGAGTACCAAAAATCATGAGAGTATAATCTTTGTTACCAAAAACTATAGGAGTGGTCTTGGTAGTACCTCAAAAGACTATTCAATATTTCTCCATATAAAAGGTGTATTGATCAACAATGAATGAATTGGCCATTGCCAAAGTATCTAAGTTGATGAATAGTTTTTCCATTTTGAGAAGTCTCATGGGATTGACATGTGATAGGTACGAAATTATAATATAGTCATTATTTGATTGTGTCATAGTTGACATTCCATAGGTGGTTAGAATGTTGAGTCAATTAGGATTCTATAAAAATGACTTTGTCTACATCTAATTTGTGGCATTGAAGGAATATTTTGATGCTCAAAGTTGAGATGCTTGATGATGGGATGATGTTGTGAAGTATGTAGAGATTATACATTAAATATCTACAAATTAAGAAAGGTATAATAAGGAGACTATATTATATTTAGATTTTGTTTACAAATTAATATATTGTTTGCTCTCTTTTTCTATTGGATTTTTTCTTGAAAGAGTTTCCTAGGTTAAATGAATGTAACTATAATTTGATCATTTAATCTAAAGTTCAAGTTACTAGTATTTTGAATTACATCTCTCTCTCTCTCTCTCTCTCTCTCTCTCTCTCTCTCTCTCTCTCTCTCTCTCTCTCTCTCTCTCTCTCTCTCTCTCTCTCTCTCTCTCTCTCTCTCTCTCTCTCTCTCTCTCTCCCTCCCTCCTCACAACACACAAGGAATAGAAGAAATCACTATTAGAGAGGGTAGGAGTAGAATAATACATATCAAGAGCTTACAAGTTTCAAGAAATTTTCACCATTTTTCTGTCATGAATCCCATCTAGCTTTCTTTCACTTGTCATCCTTACATAGTTTTTCATTATGCATTTCTCTATTATAAATAATTATCTTTTTTTTCTTCCCCCATTACCCAAATACCTTACCATAGTCTTCTACCTCTAATATGTATAATATCCTTCCATTATCCTTTATTTGCATTCCTATTGCGCAATCATTTTCACATCCCTTAACTCCCACCACAAGCACACATCACTTGTGGTATCTTTTTGCTTAGAGTTTTAACATTATGACCACCATTATTGCACACATTGTCATCACACAAATATTAGTTTTGAACATAACTTGAATATTTCTAAATTTAGTAATGTTGTGAAGGTTGGAATAAACCTAATAGGGGGAATAACTAAGATATTTTCCCATATAGAACATCCTTTTTCCTTGTCCCTCAAATTTTAGCTCATGCACCTATGGTATCTAAAAAAAATGCCATCATTTTGCAAGGGGAAACAAGGTTAAAAGAAAAAGTGAGAAACTATAAAAGAATTAAGATCTCTAGGAATAAAAGTCATTTGCACCTGAGAAGAGAAGTAATGACATATAGCATAGTAGTAGTTTCATATAGAGCAACAACATTTTCTATTTTCATATTTAACTCAAGAAGGTATCTATATTTCTACTAGAGGCAATTCCACATCTTCTCAACTCATTTCTAGCTATAGCTTGGAAAAAATCCAAGCAAAAGTGTTTTATTCTTAATTTCTTTCCAATAATTTTATATTGCACTTATCATTTCCCAATTCTCATGTTCTAATAAGTTAGAGAAGATTAGGCATTGTATGTTTTAGATTTGTTGTTATAATGATTATGAACTTATAAACAATTTAAAAAGTTAAATGTGTGTTTCTTACATAGTACACTAGATAACACTCTTTTTTCTATCTTTTAGTGACAATGCCACAATAATCAAAGTCCACATTGTTTTGATATTCAAGTAAGTTTTAATTCTAATTTAATTTCCATTGTCATTTCTATTCAATTCATTTTAGTCATTTTAGTCATTTTTTGTTCCTTATTACTAAATATCTACGTTTTCTATGATTCAACCTCAATTTAAATTAATTTAGGATTTAATTGTTAATTAATTATTTATCATCCTTTTTAGACATCTAAATTAATGTTTGTAATTTTTTCTTGCAACTATCATCACTATTATTATTTATTTGAAAGAAAATATAATGCACCCTCTTAAAAAAAATATGAATGATAATAAAAAAAGAATAATCAACACTCTAATTAGAATCTACATAAATATAATTAATTCACTAGTATGACAAGTAAATGACAAATTAAATAAGAGGTTACAAATTGCTTAATTCTTTATTGCAATGATATTTGATACAATGACATCAAATTGTAGATGCACTCCAATCCACTCAGATTTGGAATGCTATTTCTAAAGTGGATGAAGCTTTGAAAACCACTACAACTAAACAAGATTACACCTATGATTTTTTCTTCCTCTCCCATGATTGAATTCTCTTTGCCACGATCTTATCTTTGTTAGTTCTCTACTTATGAATCTTCTAGTCTAATGTGATTAGATAAATTAAAACTAGAGTAGTGTTAAATAACATCTTTAAAGTTTTCCTTCCTAAGATTGAAGTGCTAAACTTCCCTAAATCTAAGGAAAATTCCTTATTACTACACACAAGATGCATTATGCACGATGTAGTAATCTTTAATGCAAACATAAAGTACTTTGATCTGAATGCTCTTTAATTATTCTAGGGTAAATGCTTTTAATGCATGATGCAATATATGCTTGAATAATCCTCGTACATATCATAGAACTTGTCTTTAAATATGTGTAAGAATAAATTCAAAAATCTTGTATAAAAAAATACAATGATTCAGTTTTAAATAAAAAAATGTATAATTTTTTTTAAATAAAACAAATAAATGTATACATAAACGTAAAATCATAACCACAATTCAGATCTACTTAAATTAAACACCAAAATGACGTTAAAGAAACTAAATGGAATAGAATAACAGTGAAAGCCTGTTATCATACATAGCCTTTGTAACATATATTAACTAGGTACATATTAGTGTACATACGCAGCTACCGAAGTATTGAGCCGCAGTCCGAAAACATCATCTATTGTGCTTCACACCTGAACAGAACAAGTACTGCAGCCTACAATTTTGGTTCATTAAAAATGAAAATTGACAGCTTCAATACAATACATCATTTTGCATAACAAGTAAGTTTTATGTAGTAGTTGCAGAAAAAATATAAAATGGGCAGCAGAGTATTGCGAGGGCAGAGAAGGCTGTTGTCTATAACCAAGTGGAAGAGGATGATTGACGGGGTGGCGTGGAGAGGGCAGGCGTCTTCTTTTTCTGCCGGCAGTGGCGGAAAGATTGAGAGCAGAGTTTTAGACTACCTGAAGAAGCACTATTTCGAAGCTTCCAAGATGCAACCACCTCCCGTAAGCTCACCTTATCATTGCCTTTTTTAATGTTTTACAACTAGTGGGAAGTCACGGATTAGGGTTTTATGTTCATTTGCATTGCAGAGCATTTTATAACCACCAAAACAAAGGGAGGATCGCCCACACTGACACTTACCTAGCTCTTGTTACTACTTTATCTCCATTCCTCGGAATGAAGTATTTAGTGCCCTTTTCGAAAAGTCGAAGGAGAGACAAAGGATACAATATGCTTCAATGCTGTTACAAAGTAGTGAATATGACAACTACCTGATGACCTGCAGGCTATGCAAAACATACTTTACTCATTGTAAATAAACAAATTAATATTCATATTGTAACATTTCAGAAGAAATAACAGAGATAGCAGTAGCAATTCCAAACCAAATGAGTATAAATGGAGCAAAACAGAATGGATTCAAGTTGTAGATGAAGACAGATACCAGAAATACTATAGAGTTGAAATATGAAAGCAAAGACGTGGCGAGTTGGAATCCTCTAATGAGAACTGTCTAACCATAATTTAAGTATGGGTACTTTTTATAGATATCATTAGGTTGGAGCAATCCCAATGTCCAATTAAGTTATCTGAGCACGGTTTAGAAAATTTAGAGAAATCCTATCATGTCTACCCCAAGTCCATCTTGACATCCTTTCCATATTACTCTCTTGTGATGTTGAAACCATCATTGGAGAAGGAACTCTGGTGGGGGATACGAGTAGCATGCAAAAATAACTAGGTTAGTCTCACCGCTAGGGCAGTCTGCACAAACAAATGAGTCATAGGGATGGCAGGAGGAGGTAAGTATACGATCAAAATATTGGTCACTAATGAAGCTCGACCTAAAGTGGCCTTGCCAAACCTGATCATAGGGATATGTGACACTATCCCCTCCTTCGAGTGATCGTCATAATCATCCTCATCATCCGGTACATCCCTCATTGCCACTCTCTTCGTCATCCTCCTTAGATCTCTTTCCTTATAGGTACCCTCATCATGCTATTGACTTGTCAGAGAAATCAACTCTGGACTCCCTATCCAACAACTTGTTTATGAACCTGGACCTGAAAATTTTAACTACAGCCTACACAAATGTGGATCTGTTGGTAAACAGATTTGTCATTGCAGATTTCAATGTGACTCGCCCAATGGGTTGTGACAAATGTTCCAACAGTTGGATAAGTTGTTACTAGACTAACAACCTTCCTCATAGTTTGAGAGGGGCAGCTCCCTCGTATGATAGGGGTTTCACCGTTTTTAGGGTTTTTGTGTACTTTTAACTTGAAAGTACAAAAAAAAAAAGGGAAAAAACAAAAGGAAATTGAATAATGGAAACCCTAGTGGAAGACATAAGAATACCAATTAGGATTTCACAATTGATAACAAATTACAAGGGGGTTTCACCATACAAGGAGATAAGTTGTGTCATGTCCCCATTACCTGATGAGGGCCCATTTCAAATATAGGTGACAAAATAGTGTTTCTTAACACTTCTGAATAAAATAATAAATAAATATTTAAAATAATAATAAATTTAAATTATTAAAAATAATATTTAAATTTAATATCATTTTGGCCAACTCCCTTCATGGTTGGCACCTAACATAATATTTGATTTTTCTGGGCCGACTTCCTTGAGTTGGCAATTCGTTTAGTATTTAAGGGGTGCTCGCTGCTATTGTTGGAAGCATGGAATGAGGACATAGGATTTGGACCACGTAGGTAGCCAATGGTCTAGTAGGACGAAACCCCTTCCAGGACCTGTGTCTTCATTCTTCATTGCAGTCATCCAGTCATTTCCGCCATTTATTCCTAATTGCAGCTGCTATTACAGGTGGACGAATCTAGTGTGTTTCCAGGAGCAATCCGGGCCTTCAATACCCTCGCACTAAAGGCGATTCACTACCCAGGACCCAATCAAGAGCTAGCAATTGTCTCAGATGCACTCCAATCCCGCAGAGGCACTCGATATTGCATGCGGGCTACATGCGCTATCTCTCGATTCTCACAGTGGGCTAGCGCCACTATAGAAGGGCACCATCAATAATCGTGTATTACACTTTCCTGGGGACGGGAATCAGTAGCGACCACATATGTGAGCCCGTCATTTGCCAAATCGTGATCCTAACCTTTCATGGGCTGCTCATCCACACCACCACTCATATTCGTGGAGACCAAGTCCTGAGCGTGTCTTCATATTGCACAATCTTTTCATTTGAAATAAGAGGCAGTGTATCTGAGGATTCACAGATCACTTTGACTAGCGCTTGACACCCTCTGAGCATTATTACGGGTTATCTCTATCGTTCTCGATTTGCTATGTAATCCCCTGCATATATAAGCTTCAAATTTGGGAATATCATTTTGGTTGTATGTGAGTTTCTGTATTATGGTGTTTTGCATTTATCGATGGGAATGATTCTATGCGATACATTGCTACTACTGTTTATCTGGATTAGTTGGCTATCACAGTATATGAACTAAGTTCAGTTTATCCTTGACAAGTTTGTTCACCCTCTGAAAGGAAGATGAATTGCTGTTTTGAGTGTAAACTGGATCTGGATTCGAATCTGTTTTCTGTGCTTGAGTCTTCCACTGTGGATATAGAACTGAGTTTGGATTGCATATCATTAATTCTCTACATTCACTTCAACAATAATAAACTTCATGAAGTTTGCATTGAAGTGGTATTCTTCAGATTACATTTCCCAGTCTCTGTTTGGTACTTGATATATTACAGTGGTATTAGAGCCTTGATTTTGCCAGCCTATGGATGATCTGAAATATATGCAATTGAGTCAAAGAGATTTGAGGGCCATAGAGAGAGAGAAAGAGGTTGGAGGCACCTACTTAGAGCAATGATAGGGGAATAGGAGGCAAAGGTAAGAAGAAGGTGGAGGAGCAGAATAATGAGATCAAATCCTTCATGGAGAAACAAGATCAAGTGAATCAGACGCTGTTGCAAATGATGCAGACCCTCACTGCTGTGATAACCAGCAACAAATCGGGAACTAACAATGCTGATGAGGGCAACTTTGAGCGATTTGGAGGAAGGAATCATAGTAGAATGTCAAATAGATCCACTCTCAGACCCTCCTAGCCCGACTTTTTGCGTAGAGTAGAGACACCACATGAAGGAGAAGATCAAAACCAGCCTAATTTTAGTAGTATTGTGCAAGATTACATGAAGTTGGATGCTGACGCTCAAGCAGCAATCCCCTTTGATCAGTTCAACAATGCTAGGAAAGGATTTGGAAGTGATGGTAGACAACGTTTGCAGCGAGTGAATAAAGATCTTCAATACAAAGTTAGCAAGCTCTCACTCCCTACATTTGATGGCTCAGGGAAGGTTATTGCACGTGCATGGGTGCAAAAGTTGGATATATATTTCTCTCTTAGCCCTATGATTGAAGATGAAGCTATCAAATTTGCCAATTTTGCACCTGGAAGGGATAGCTCACGAATGGTGGCACCATGGTATTGTGACTCAGGGGTTTGATCTTGTTACTACATATGCAAATTTCACACAAAAGCTTATGGAGAGGTTTGATAGAAAGGATCCAGAGGTGTACTTCCAAGATTTGACAAGGGTTAAGCAGCTTGGTACAGTGGATGATTATGTTTCAGAATTTCAAAGGCTAGCTGTTGATGGTCCCTAATGTTTTCGATAAGAGACTCATGTTCCTCTTCATTGAAGGGCTATTCGAATCTTACTGTGGCTTGGTAAGAGCTGACATCATTGGGAGAAGCTATTCAGAGGGCCTTGAACCTTGAGGACTCCACCACAAAGAGTAAGTCGATGATCAAGAGTCCGCCACTAGGACAGCCAAAGAAGGCACCCCACGAGATCACTCCTCAACCGACGAACCCACCACCATGATCTCACGAGATGGACGTATCTAGGAATGAGCTCCGAAAGAAAGGGATATGCCACGCTTGCAAGGAACGATGGATAAAGGGTCATAGGTGTATGGGAAAATGACACGTCTACTACATTGAGATAGGCCCCGATGAAGACGAAGAAGGTGAACCTGACGGCGCTTCCAAGGAGGATGAGCTTGGGTTGACATGGGAGGAAGGATATTTTGAGGGCACTCTTGCAACGCTTTCCAGAGCACCTTGGTATCATTCTCTCTGCATTAGAGGGGACTTATACGGACATAGGATAACAATATTAATCGATAGTGGAGCCACTCATAATTTCATCGATGAAGGGCTAGTAGCTAAGTTGAGCCTAAGGGTGGAAGATTTTGAAGGTTTGGATGTGACAGTCGCAGATGGGTACACTATTCCTTGAAATCGCCAGATTCGACAAATGGAGTTGACCATAGGAGGACACAAGATGCGAGATGATTTCTACATAGTTGGCATCGGTGAGACAAATGTGGTCTTGGGAGTGTAATGGCTGCACTCGCTTGGAGAGTACACAACAAACTATCAGACTCTAGAGCTAAAGTTTAAAGATGAGGGAAAAGAGGTCATTCTTCGAGGATTCTCCAAGGCGGGCCCTAAGGATGCTTCGACCAAGGCAATAGAGAAGGTGAGGGCAGGAGCAAAGACATTCAAGGATCCGGATCTGAGGTTGCTTGAGGGCGAGCAACATCCGAGTAGGGCGGACTGTCATGCCCCCATTACTCGATGAGGGCCCATTTCAAATATAAGCGGCAAAATAGTGTTTCTAAACACTTCTAAATTTAATAATAAATAAATTTAAAATATTAAAAATAATATTTAAATTTAATATCATTTTGGCCGACTCCCTTCATGGTTGGCGCCTAACATAATATTTCATTTTTTGGGCCGACTTCCTTGAGTTGGCAATTCGTTTAGTATTTAAGGGGTGCTCGTTGCTATTGTTGGAAGCATGGAATGAGGACATAGGATTTGGATTGCGTAGCTGGCCAATGGTCTAGTAGGACGAAACCCCTTCCAAAACTTGTTTCTTCGTTCTTCATTGTAGTCATCCAGTCATTTCCGCCATTTATTCCTAATTGCAGTTGTTGTTATAGGTGGACGAATCTAGTGTGTTTCCAGGAGCGATTCGGGCCTTCAATACCCCCACGCTAAAGGCGATTCACTATCCAGGACCCAATTGAGAGCTAGTAATTGTCTCAGACGCACTCCAATCCCGTAGAGGCACTCAATATTGCACGCGGGCTACATGCGGCTATCTCTCGATTCTCACAGTGGGCCGACGCCACTATAGAAGGGCGCCATCAATAATCATGTAGTACACTTTCCTGGGGATGGGAATCAGTAGTGACCACATATGTGAGCCTATCATTTGCTAGATCGCGATCCTAACCTTTCATGGGCTGCTCATCCACACCACCACTCATATTCATGGAGACCAAGTCCTGAGCACATCTTCATATTGCACGATCTTTTCATTCAGAATAAGAGGCGGAGTATTTGAGGATTCATGGATCACTTTGACTAGCGCTCGACACCCTCAAAGCATCATTATGGGTTATCTCTATCGTTCTCAATTTGCTATGTAATCCCCCACATATGTAAGCTTCAAATCCAGGAATATCATTTTGGCTGTATGTGAGTTTCCGTATTATGGTGTTTTGCATTTATCGATGGGAATGATTCTATGCGATACACCTGCTACTACTGTTTATTCGGATTTGTTGGCTATCACAGTATATGAACTAAGTTCAGTTTATCCTTGACAAGTTTGTTCACCCTCTAAAAGGAAGATTAATTGCTGTTTTGAGTGTAAACTGGATCTGGATTCGAATCTGTTTTCTGTGCTTGAGTTTTCCACTGTGGATATCGAACTGAGTTTGGATTGCATATCATTAATTCTGTACATTCAGTTCAACAATAATAAACTTTATGGAGTTTGCATTGAAGTGGTATTCTTCAAATTACATTTCCTAGTCTCTGTTTGGTACTTGATATATTACATGTTGCTTCAACACATTCAAACCAAGATACCAAGATATGCTTGTGTTCTTTACATTAATTGCACGATTTGTATATGTTTCAATAGATGACTAGTGGTTTTCCACAAAGACAAAGAGATTACCAATTTGACATACGAAAAACTAGAAATGATAACTCAAAAGTACATTCATAACATATGATCCAAATGCTTTCTTTATTATCTTTTTGAAATTATATAACTCCAAAAACCCTTAGGTACAAAGTGTCAAACCAAAAGACCTCATAAAATCTCTCCAAAGTTCTCTCTTTTTAAAAGTCTCCCTTTACAATAGGAAAAGCCTTCTATTTATAGGCTTCTCTAGATAACTATTTTGTAACTACTTGATAACTACCTTTTTGAAATACAATGGTTTAGAAAATAATAAACCAACCTTGGTTATATTTTACATCACTTTTCTGGAAATAACGTTCATTTTCTAACTTTTAGTTACAATAAGTGACATAAGCCACTTTCCCAAAAAGACAACTTGAAACCTATAACTTCAAAGAAAGAACAAGTTATTGGTCTTGTTGTACTGCTCGCTGACCATGAACCTTTGATCTCATACCCAACAATGTCCCTTGGGATTAATTCCTCTGACTCCAATCACCTGACTAAGGAAGAAAGAAAATCCATGTCCAACTTGTGGAAGTCAAGTCTCACCATTTGACATCTAGAGAATTTGACAGTACCTTCAAGAATAATAGACTTTTCATTCAGGTGGCCTTCACCATCACAACAAATTATTCCTACAACAAATACACTTTCTTGTGATGCAAGAGCAACATGATTGAAAACATTGTGAACTTCCTTAGTAGATAATGTTGTGGCAAGCATTTTGATTTCCCTTTCCAAAGATGCAAACTTCTCTTCAATGTTGTTATACATGTAATGGAAATTTGAACTGGACCACGATCCTAGCATTTGTAGGGAGTACCTTTGCATTGGTAGTATCCTTCTAATCATCATCCTTAGATTGTGGCTCACTTAATTTATCTTCTTTAGACCCATCATAAATATCCTTATTGAATACAAACTGCACCCCACACTTATTCGATTGATTCCCAAAAGGAATAATTGGATTTGGACTACACCTAACTCTTGACTTGTGTTTCTCAAAAGGTTTTCCATCTGTACCTGAAGTTTTAACAACTGCCAAATGGAGAAAATAAATCTGGCCTATTGTGTGCAGCATGGAAAGGGCTATTAAGAGATATGAGGCAACATCATTGACTGAATTCCTTTGACAAAGTGACTATTCTCTCACCCATCTCATTGTTAGGTGATGCATTGGTATCATATATACACACCTTTAAGGCAGCCCCATGTGATCCATAACAAACATTTGATATTGCATCATCATTTTAGGTTTTCAGTAGAACAGCTAGCTGGCATAGGTTGCAGAATTTGGCAGTAAATTTGTAATTAAAATTGTTTGGAAGTTTCTCATGCCTTGGCAAGAGCACCAATGACAATTTCATAAGAAACACATTCTGAAATTTCATCTCTTCTCATAGTATGTACTATATAAACAGGTTGTCTCAGCATTCTAACACTAGTATAGATCTTTACACCTTATACACAGGAAGTAATTGATGGTTTAATTCCATTTGTACTCATATCTTTAAGTAGACTTTGCAATTTATTGGTTTGCATGTTAATAGCCAGCATTAAGAGGAGGGGATTATATACTTTCGAACTAAGTTTGAAATTTGTTTGACTTCATGCCCATCTGAAGTAATTCAGTGCCATTTCTGTATCCTTATATTTCTTCAATTCCTCTATAATAGATACTAGATGAATACAACAGCCTACATTTTCAAGTGCCTGTCCCACATCAGAACCCCATTTGCATTCACTTATAATGTCACAGACCTGAGCTATGCATGTTTGCTTCCTCTCATATTGTGCGATAGATGCCATTGCCATACCAACTTTAGTACAAATCTTTTGATGAGGATCATCCAGAGGTTGCAGACAGAAGATTTTGGATCACACTCTGAATGATAAATGCCTCAAGACTTTGATCACCACCATCTGAATCAGTACGGCCAGCCTAAGAATCATCCTTCCCCTAAACTGATGCCAACTCATAGACCCTGCATTTGTTTTTGAAACACCTTTATGGTGACAACTCTGGAGATACATTTGATCCCATACTTGGAAGGCACTCTTCACATTCTTTTCATACCGACTAGGAGAACTTTCTTACGCTTGCCATGACAATCTCATAGATAGGTGATGTGACTGGCAAAAGTGATCTGAATCATAGGAAATGGGATGACATCTCTTTGAGGCATTCTGTCAAACAGTTAGCGTGTTTTGTGCATGTTTCCAATGCAGCTTTGATGGGTGTTCCTACACTACTCCAAAACCTCTGTTAGTTCTTGTGTAGGGAGGATGTTATAAAAGGAGTGGAATTTGGTTTTATGGCCAGCAATTACATTTTCTTGAAAGTCTGCCTGTGCTCATGGCAGCTCGTGAGGCCCTATCTATGCTTCCAAATTTTGCATACATGTCTACCAGAGCATTGCAAATGTAGTATCAGACAAAGATCTGCCTTCCATCTAAGTTACCGGTTCGCTACAAGTAAGCCCCAGGTCCTGGTCCGGTCCCCTGTGGGTTCGGACAGGGTCCGGCCCACAGACTGTGGGTATGGCCCTGCCGAATCCGGGCAGTCCTGAACCATTTTAGGATGACTCGAGCGCCCAGGCAGCACTTTTTTCAATATTTTTGACATTTTTTAACTAAAAATAGCCCAATTCGCTCCCCTAACCCTAGAATGAGATAAATAAAACTTCTAGTAGGCAAAAGCAAACTCATTTTTCATATTGTGAATGAAAAACAATTGTTTTTTCCTCCATTGCTGAACTTATTTTTGTTAGTGTTTCTTAGATCAGATTAAACAATGAAAGCACTTAGAAATATTGCAACACATAAGACAATGAACACAACAAGATACCCTGGGAAAACCCTCCTCTTGAGGGAGAAAAACCCAGCAAATGATTCTCTTATATAAAGTAACACAAGAGCAGAAATCTGCTTACAACTCAGGCCCAACAATGGCCAATGCTTGATACAATGTATTCGCCCTTCTTCTAAATACAAATAATGCAATGACTATGAAATCCTCCTTGAATTCGAGCTGCTGCTATAAGGTGCGAATTCTGCTCATAAAGAATAGTGCAAACTTGCTTTTTTTGGATGAATGTTTTAACAATGACAAACTAACCTTGTATTTATACAACACAAGGTGCCTCTTCATTTAGGTCGGCCTTTCTTGGAAAACATAATAAATGATAAACAATTAATATATCTTGGAGTCGGCTCAAGGTGAGACAAGGATAGGCGAGCTATAAGGGTCGGCCCTTAGCAAGTATAATGTATGATATAAATTAAATAGCCTAGAGGCTATACATTTAATTTATTCTTTTCTTCTTGGGAAGTGCAGACCGAAGCTGCTCAATAACATCAACACTCCCTCTCAGCTAGGGATGAACTTCCATCTGCACAAGACACATTATATTAGAATGAAAACAAAATAGAATATCACCTCAATGTGATATTAACCATTATGGCTACTTCCATAGATGGTATAAATAAAATCATCACGGATTCCCTCACGTGATGCTGTCATGGAGTCACACACATGACATCCACCATAGCTTCTCCCAGAGGGTGGAAACAAGGGCTTTCACCTCAAATCTCTCTCAACAGAGAATTGCATTATCAAGGGCTTGCACCTCAACTCTCTCTCAACAGAGAATTGCATTATCAAGGGCTTACACCTCAACTCTCTCTCAGCAGAGAATTGCATTATCAAGGGCTTACACCTCAACTCTCTCTCAACAAAGAATTGCATTATCAAGGGATTTCACCTCGAACTTCTCTCAAAGAAGAACTCATTAAACAAAGGAACACTGATACTGAGACTCCCTCTCGATCCTGGCTTCAGAGATTGCAAAGGAGACTTCTGGAGATGTACTCCCTCTAGCCATCAACTCAGTCCCTCTAGTGTTTACTCCCTCTTGATCATTTCTTTGGTTGACATGACATTTTCTTCACAAGATGCCTCAAGCTTTTCATCACTAAGTAATCTCTTATCATCTTCTTCCCCCTAAACCTGTCCAAGAAGCATTTTAGATAGAGATTACTAACAGTCCATAATTATCCAAAGAAATATCAAGATTAGAATCGAACAAGTTATATCATGAATGAAATTTTTCCAAAGATCTTATGCTAGTGAACACAACACAATTCAAGAGAATCTACTATCTCTCTTAATTACAAGATCCAAAGAATAAATAAATGATATAACTCAGCAACCAAAGAATACTTATCTTTTTAACTATTTTGATAGGTCCAAATGCTGGACATGATACGTTGTACTTGAGCTCAGATCAATCCGTACCCTTCACAGTTTGAACACAATGACGACCTGAAAGGTACATTGACTTCAAGAGATATCTCCAGCCATTAATGTAGTCCAATGATTGCAAGCTATGACTCCAAGCTTGATCATTTCTTCATTCGGTAAGACTTCGATATCCAATCTTTCCAGATGCAGATTGCTAGATGCTCAGGATATCTCAATGTAAGAGCCTCTTAATAATTACAAAAACAATTCATGAACATTATTCAACCATGCAATACTTATCTCATGGATTTCAAAATCTCCTGAGTAATAAATAATTAATTCATTAATCATGACATGTCTTTCTTTCAATTTCACAGAAGAGCTAATCTCAGCAAAACAAAAGACAAACTTCACAAATTGGCATGATCCTACTTGCAATGAATAAATCTAAAGAATCTTATTATAGTGATCACTATTTACTAGTCACACATAATCCTAAGTAAATAATGTCAGATTTGCATAACTCAACAAATTGAATTTTACCCTAGAATAGTAAATACAATAAAAAAAACAAAGAATACTTATCTCTTAAATATTCAGAAGAGTGGACACCGTATGATATGTTGTTCTTGCGCTTAGTACACAACCTTCACAGCTTGAACATAGGCCCATGACTAGAGTAGAAATTCACTAGAATCATTTTGGGGAGAGATCTCAATCACATCCGCAAATGAAGCATGTTGATTAGGCCTGGTAGGACAATCCCTCGCATAGTGACCAAATTTGTCACATTTAAAGCATTGAACACGAGAGAGGTCCCACTTCTTCTTGAATGCAGGAGCACCATCTGACCCATTATCTCGATTCCTTTTAAAGAATCCTTTCTTCCAAACTTTTCCTTTCTTCGATGAATGAGAGGCGAGAACATGTAAATCTTCATTCTTTGAACTTTGACCAATGCCCCTTGCCGTTAGTCTCGACTCCTCTTGAATGCAGTCAATCCTCAATCGATCAAACTTGGGAAGTTTAGATCTTGCACTGATTCCTTGAATAAACGACTCCCATGAAAGCGGAAGACCATTGAGAGCAATCATGGTCAAATCCTTGTCATCAACAATATGACCAATGGTAGAGAGTTGATCTCTCAATTCGGAAATCTTCATGAAGTAGGTGATGACAAACTCTTCTTCCGCCATCTTAATGTGAAGTAGTTGTTGCTTCAAGGTTAGGGCACGACTGGTGTTGTTGATTTCGTACATCTCTTCCAATGTTTTGAACATCTCCCTTGCAGTATCCAACTTGAAGACAATCGGAACAATATGATCTTTGACGGAATCAACCAACACTTTCTTTGCCCTAGTATCTTTCTTCCTCCACTGCAGCTTCTCTTCTTCCTCTTCAGGTTCGAGAACTTTTGTTTTCACAAACTCAACCAAATCATTCTCTTCCAATGTGAGCATGATCCTGAACCTCCATGATGTGTAGTTAGAAACTCCTTCGAGTCTATCCTCGATTTTCAGACCGTTCACCATCTTGAAATTTGAAATAGGAGATAGACTGAAAAAGATTAGAGTGAGTGCTGCAAACTAAATCTGATCACGATCTTTTTCAAACCCGCTTTGATACCATGTTAGTGTTTCTTAGATCAGATTAAACAATGAAAGCACTTAGAAATATTGCAACACATAAGACAATGAACACAACAAGATACCCTGGGAAAACCCTCCTCTTGAGGGAGAAAAACCCAGCAAATGATTCTCTTATATAAAGTAACACAAGAGCAGAAATCTGCTTACAACTCAGGCCCAACAATGGCCAATGCTTGATACAATGTATTCGCCCTTCTTCTAAATACAAATAATGCAATGACTATGAAATCCTCCTTGAATTCGAGCTGCTGCTATAAGGTGTGAATTCTGCTCATAAAGAATAGTGCGAACTTGCTTTTTTGGATGAATGTTTTAACAATGACAAACTGACCTTGTATTTATACAACACAAGGTGCCTCTTCATTTAGGTCGGCCTTTCTTGGAAAACATAATAAATGATAAACAATTAATATATCTTGGAGTCGGCTCAAGGTGAGACAAGGATAGGCGAGCTATAAGGGTCGGCCCTTAGCAAGTATAATGTGTGATATAAATTAAATAGCCTAGAGGCTATACATTTAATTTATTCTTTTCTTCTTGGGAAGTGCAGACCGAAGCTGCTCAATAACATCAACAATTTTCTTGGTTGCCAAAGCAAGGATAGAGTTGAAGATTGATCCTTGAATGCTCCAAGCTGATTGTTGTGTTATTCCTATGCATTTGCAAGTGTTCGTTTGTTGTCAAGAAGATCATAGAGGAAGATTTGTTCAAAAGAGGTAGGTTTTTTGAAGTTTTTAGTTTTTTTTTCCTACATTTTTTAAACAAATGAACTCTCTTGTTTTGTTTTGAAGTTTTTGGTTTGTTTCCTTCTTCTAAGTATCTACAACACATGCTTAATTTTTTAAAATGATTAACTATTAAATTGTATATATTTTAAAACATTTTTGATTTCAAATTTCATTTGTTTCAATTCTTCAAATGTGTTATTTATTGAACTTGTTGCCTTAGGTATTACAATGGCAACCGCTTCTAGCTTCACGAACCAATCTTGCTTCAAAATAGACCCAAACTCTCCCCTTTGGAAATATGTTGAAATGGTACAACAACTTCAAGGTCGTGGAGGTTAAGCTAGATATTTGAGCTCATACAGTTGAGTGAAAGGCCATTTGTGCAAGATCCTTGGACTAGGCATCGAATTTTGTCTAGCTGAAGATGGTAAAGGCATTCTAGAAATACAAGTATTAGCATATATTGAAGAGAAAGAAAAAGCAAACCAAGCACTAGGCCGTAGATCAAATCATCCTTTTTGTTAAAGAAAGAATCTAAAGGGATGAAGCCCCCTACATCGCCTTCTCATTTCAACCTATAGAGAGCCATCCATTTATGTCCATACTTGAAGAGCAACCCGTGGCCTCTACACATAAGAGATCAAAGGGACCATTGGAAATGGCATTTCAAAATGAGGCTAGAGAGATTGCCGATCAAGACATAGCGAGATGTGTCTATGCGAATGGATTGGCATTCAACGTTGTTTGCTCACATATTGACAAAAAATGGTGATATCAATCAATGAGGCTCCAAAAGGGTATAAGGGCCCAAGTTTTGAGAAGGTGTGTAGCACCTTATTAGATAAAGAGGTGAAATTTGTAGAGGGCTCATTGAAGCCCATAAGGGTGTTGCAAGTATGCTGCTGGTGTTGTCATTGATGTCAACAGTTGCTGGTGTTGGTCATTGATGTCAGCTGTATGGAGATTGTGTGTTGGAGTTGTTGGAAGGATGTTGGTGTTGTCATAGTTGGGGAGATTGTTGTCAAGTATTGGTGCTAGTATGGATGTGTTGTAGTGTTGTCATTGATATCTTAATGGATAAGAGTTGCAATTGCAGTAAGTTCACCTGGTTTCCAAGTGCTTTTGAAAAAAATTGAATAAAAGAGTGTGCAGTGTGATAGAGGTGTGTTCAGTGTTGTGCTCTGCATTTCTTCATGGTTGAAGATATGCTTGTGTGGTTTGGATATGATGATCAAAGGTGTTCAAAAGTTCTATATCCAGAGTTTCAAGTTCTGGATTGTTCTACAGTGAAAGTTATATTTGACAGTTTATTTGTCTGTGTAAAAGGTTGTCTGGGAGAAATGAGATTGCTCCACGTTTCTCCGTAGTAAGGTTTCTTGTCTTGTAGATTTGAGAATGAGCCTATATTGTCTATAACTTCCTTCCCTTGAGGTTCCAAGTGTTGAGGTGTTCCGCAAGGTTGGTTAGTAAGTTGTGTTTTGTGGTAGTGTGTCAAGTTGCACAAAATAATGATGTTCTTTGTTTCAAGAGGTTGTGGTAGAGTTGTAGAATATTATGATGATACTGATATATTCTGAGATGTTGTGTGGATGCTATGAAGCGTTGTTGTGTGGTCGACATGACTTGGAGAAGCATGTATGTGGTTGCTTGTACTGTTAGTTCAGGTTTGGCCGACATGGCATGCTAGCGCTATTTGCGGAGGTATCTTGTGGATTGTGAATGTGTTGAGTAGTGTGGTGATATGGATTTGGGTCCTAGTTAACCCTTGGTGTGGTCGTCCATTTCTTTCCATCGCGGAGGTGTTTGGTGTAGCAAGGTAAATTGTTGGAGATGAGTGTGGATATGTAGGTGTGTGAAAGATGCGAATTTGATTAAGTATGGTGATCTGAGTGCGAGCTTAATGCCTATGACTCTGATGCAGTGAGCAGAAGGGTCTACATTTTTAGTGTGCTTGAAGTTATTGGAAGCAGTGAGCCAAAGGTTGCGGATGGCATAAAGTTAGTGGTGGATTTATCTTGTTGCCTTGAGATAGTGAATCTCTTTGTAACAGTCTTCTTCTATCTTCTTGGTAGTGAGCCCTTGGTAGTGAGCCGTTCTTCTTTTTCTGGGTAGTGAGCCCTTGGTAGTGAGCCTAATTGTATTCGGTGTTGCAATTCATATATATGTGAGCTAATCCTCACCATGTTTTTTCCCTTCTTGGGTTTTCCACGTAAATCTGGTGTTCTTGTGTGTTTAGATGTGTTTTCATTACTGTTTCATATGTTTACATTCTGTTAATGCATGATAAGGGTTTAATGAACGAGAAAGATATTGAAGGATTGAATGTTTTAATGTAAGCTGATTCAACCGCCCCCTCCCGACCCCCCCACCCTCAATTGTCCTATGCATCTAACAAAGGAATTTGTAACAGGGGTGTCCATCGTTTCTGATGGATGGAAAGAAGCAAAATATCGCCCATTGATCAATGCTATTGCAGTGTTCCCTAAAGAGGCAATGTTTTTGAGAGTGGTGGATTGTGAAGGAGAGGTGAAGGATGGTGCATTTATTGCTAATATTCTTTGTCAAGCTATTGATGAAGTGGGCCCTCAAAATGTTATGCAAGTTATAACGGACAATGCAAAAAATTGTAGGGCTGTTGGGTTATTGATTGAAGAGCGGTATTCACACATTTTTGGACACCTTGTGTTGTCCACTCCCTCAACCTAATGCTACAAAAAATTGGCACCAAAATTGATTGGATCAAATAGGTGTATGCTGTGGCTGAAGACATCCAAATGTCCATCACCAACCACCATATGTCACAAGGCATATTTAGAACATTCTTGAAATTGGAGTTGTTGAAGGCAAGTTAAATAACAAACATGTTTCACTTTAATCTTTTTAAGTTTATTTTAATTTTAATTTTTGTAAATTTATTTATTTTTATTTTTATTTTCAAACAAGTTGTTGAGACCCGTTTTGCCTCCAACACAATTGTGTTGAGACGACTTGTGAAGGTTCGGGAGGCACTTTTTAACATGGTCATCAGCCCTAATTGGTCCATATGCAAAGGGCAGCAAAGGTTAAGCAAATGATCGTAGATGACATTTGGTGGGATCATGTTGGGCATCTCCTCAATTTCACTGAGCCATATTGAGCATGATTCGTTATACAGACATGGATAGGCCTTGTTTGGGTGAAGTATATGATGGCATCAACTCAATGATTGAGAAGATGAAAGTCATAATTAATGCAAAAGAGCAAGATCTTGAAGAAAACTTCTTCAAAGAACTACACAAAATCATTGTAGAGAGATGGAACAAAATGACCACTTTGCTAGAACATAGTGCTTAGCTCCTTTCTGTGACAACAAGAGTTGCCCCATATAGAGATGCTGAAGTGGCTCAAGGGTACAAGACAACCTTTCGTAGACTCTTCATTGATCGTGACAGACGTGATGTAGTGAGGGTTGAGTTCGTGGGTTTTGCATGCCCCAGTGATTATGGTCTTGATGCCCTTCGAGACAAGTACATGGTCGATGCTCATAGTTGGTGCTACTTCCATGGCCAAGCATACACGTACCTACAACCTCTTGCAATCAAAATTTTATAGTCAAAGACTCAAAATCTTTTATCTTTTAAGTTTTATAATTTTATTTATATTTTAATTTTTAAACTTAATTTTTAAAATTTTGTAACTCTTAACTATTTAATTTGGTCTTAATAGATTGCTGCTAGTTCATCTTCATTGGAGAGGAATTGGAGCACATACTTCATCCACTTAGTAAAGTGCGATAGACTACATTCAAAAAAAGCAGAGGACTTGGTCTATGTGCATACAAACTTGCGGCTCCTTACACACAAAGAAAGTGCCTACAAAGAAGGGGACACAAGGAAGTGGGATATTGAGCCAAAGACTATTGACTTGAATGTTTCCACTACCCACTTTGCTGCACTTGATGTTGATGATGACTATGAGCACTTTGCATGAGAGTGGTAGTGGTAGTGGCAATGGCACTATTTGTGGTTCTTCTAATTTACCACTACATACATCATCTAATATGGATGGTGAGGATGATATTTTTGATGACCCATATGATATTTGATCAATGATGGCTGATTGTTGACACTTGACATTATTTTTTTTAACTTCAATCTATATGATGACATTCAAGTTTGACTAATATTTGACTATTAATATGGTGGTGTATTTTGAACTTAATCATTGCTGCAAATATGTATATATTTATGACTTTTATCTCTTTACTCAGATCAAACTCCTTAACTGAGGGAAACATATATATTAACTGATATTTATGACTTTTATCTGGGTAGTGTTAATGATATTTAATATAGTGGTGTATTTTGAACTTAATCATTGCTGTAAATTTTAGGATCAGAAATGAAAGCAATCAGAAAAAGCAACTCATAAGACAATTAACACAGCAAGATACCCTGGGAAAACCCTCCAACTTGAGGGAGAAAAACCCAGCCAATATATCTCTTATATATTGATGAATTCAAGAGCAGCAATCTGCTTACAACTCAGGCTAACACAATGCCGAATTTAATACAATGAGTGATTTGCACCTCTCCTAGATGCAGAGACAAATACAATATAAAATGACAATCTGCTGATCAGATCAAACTCCTTTACTCAACTGCGAACTTCTCCAGATTTGATCTGCTCTTAAGAACTTGATTGACTTGATGATGAAATACGAATGAGGGAAACATATATATATACATTCCAATAGAATCGCACCTCTTCACAAGAGGGAGGTCGGCCTCTTGAGAAAGTACGACCCTTGGTGCAAAGGCTTGAATCTCAAGAAGGGTCGGCTCATATTAATAAATGCTTTTTATTTATATTTAATCATTAATCAAGAAGTTGGCCTCTTGATTTAATTCGAATAAACAAACTTATAAATTTGAATAGCATTTAGTGCTACATTCAAATTTATCTCTTTATTGCTTGAAGTATTCATCACGAATCTGAATAATATCATTAACACTCCCTCTCAGATAGGGAGGAATACTTTGTACAAAGTTTATCACCTCATTGTGAAAGCAACCACAATGGCTACACCCATATGTGGAAAAGAAAGATATCACCTCATCGTGATATCAGATATCACCTCAACACGATATCAACCATAATGGCTACAACCATGCTATGGTGTGTACAAGTGTTCATCACTTGTGTGATGTTGTCACCTCAACGTGACTTTTACCATGGCTCTCCCAGATGGTGAAAACACAAGTACAAAAATTCTTCATGGATTCTCTCACGTGATGTTGTCATGGAGTCACACACATGACATCCACCATGACTCTCTCAGAGGGTGGAAACAAGGGCTTTCACCTCAAATCTCAAAGAGAAATGCATTAACAAGGGATTTCACCTCGAACTTCTCTCACAGAGAAGAACTCATTAAACAGGCTCACTAAAGCTGAGACTCTTTCTCAGTTAAGGCTGGATTCTCCACCATACCAAGCTTATCTCGAAAGTACACAAACTTGATTCTTGAGAGAGGCTTGGTGAGAATGTCTGCCATCTACTCATCAGTGCTGATGTACCTTAGTTGGATAGCCTTCCGCAGTACCATATCTCTAATATAGTGATACTTGATCTCCACATGCTTGGTTCTATCATGGAACACAGGATTGACAGAAAACTTCACACAACTCTGGTTATCACAATGAATAATCGTAGGCTCCATTGATTGTCCAAACAATCCTGCAAGGAGGTTACGAAGCCACACTGCTTCGCGAGCTGCCATACAAGCAACAATGTACTCTGCCTCTGCTATACTCAATGCTACACATGACTGCTTCCTACTGCACCAGGATATCATAGCAGAACCCAAACTGAAGCAACAACCAGAGGTACTCTTCCGATCTATGACACACCTTGCGCAATCTGAATCAGTAAAGCCATGTAGCTCCAAATCCACACCTGAAGAATATTTCAGTCCATATCCAACTGTGCCACGCAAGTATCTAAGGATATGTTTAGCTGCAACAAGATGTATCTGTCTCGGGTCACACATGAACTGACTCAGTGCACTCACTGCATAACAAATATCTGGTCTAGTGTTAACTAGATACATCAAGGATTCCAATCAATTGTCTGTACATAGTAGGATCCACCACGTCTGAACTGGCTGCAGCCTCTTTCAATTTATGTAAATTTGTCTCCATAGGTTTGCAATCAATCATACCAAACCTTTTCAAAATATCAATAGTATACTTGCCTTGACTTAGAATCATTTCATCTGGTTTTTGCCAAACTTCTAAGCCAAGAAAGTAATGCATGAGACCAAGATTCTTCATCTCAAATTCAGAAGCTAACTCCTTCTTACATTTTAGATTCAGGTGTTCTTCTCCAGTGATGATCAAATCATCAACATACAGAACCAAAATCAAGGCCTCACCATTTATTACCTTAAAGTACAAATTAGAGTCAGCATCATTCTTCAAGAAGCCTAAACTCAACAGGTAACGATCAATCCTTTCATACCATGCACGGGGAGCCTCCTTAAGACCATACAGGGCCTTCTTTAGCTTGCAAACATGAGACTCCTTCCCATGAACCTCAAATCCATCAGGTTGCTCGATATAAACTTCTTCCTCAATCACACCATTCAGAAATGTTGTCTTCACAACCATCTGGTGAATCTTCCATCCTCTAGATGCAACAATAGCAATGATGGTTCTAACAGAAGTATAGCGAGCAACAGGAGCAAATGTTTCTTCGTAATCAACTCCCTCTTTCTGTGAAAAAGCACGGGCCACGAATCTTGCTTTGTACTTCTCAATACTCCCACCTGCAGCATGCTTGATTTTGAAGAGCCATTTCGAAGATACCATAGATTTGCCCTCGGGTCTAGGAACAATGTCCCAAACATCATTTTTGAGAATTGATTGGTACTCCTCGGACATAGCATCTCTCCAAGCCTGATGACTGGAGGCTTCCTCCACATTAGAAGGTTCAGACTCAATAATTTGACTCATTAAGGCAACATAACTGGAGAACTTGTGTGGCCTTTTACTTTCTCTGAATGTGCCTCTAGGGGTTGCAAAAATTTCAGCCTCTTGCATAGTACGCCTAGCCCATAGAGGTCTTTTTCTTCCAATTACAATGTCAGTGGGCCCATCAGTAGGTTCTAAGGGTTCAACAGGATCATCATCTTCTTTTGCTTCAGAAGTCTCCCTTTGAATCTCAAAAGTATGATCAATTTCCATATCCCGAGGAGACTCTTCATTATCGATCTCCATAAGAGTGCCCCTAGATCTCTTGAATGCTACATCTTCCTCGAATGTGACATCCCTATTGATCTCGATCAACTTTTGTCCTGGAATGTATATCCTGTAGGCTTTTGATGTCTCGTTGTAGCCCATAAAAATTCCCTTCTTACCAGAAGGCTCCAACATAGTTCTCTTTTCCTTTGGAACATGGATATAAATAGGACACCCAAAGATCCTTAAATGACTAACTTCAGGTTTCTTTCCTGTAAAGGCTTCTTCTGGAGTCATATTCTCCAAGATTTTGTGAGGGCTTCTATTTTGCACATATACTGCAGTCCTAGAAGCTTTTGCCCATAAGAAGGTTTGTAGATCTTGGTCATGGATCATGGCTTTTGCAGCTTCCATAATCGTTATGTTCTTTCTTTCGGCAACACCATTCTATTGAGGATTATAGGGGACACAAAACTCCCTCTTAGTCCCTGCATCAACACAAAAATTCTGAAAATTGCCAGAGGTGTATTCTCCACCATTATCAGATCTGAGGACTTTGATTCTTTTACCAGAAAGATTTTCTACTAAGGCTTTGAACTCCTTAAACCTTCCTAACACTTCCTCAGACTCTTTGGTTTTCAAAAAATAAATCCAAGTCTTCCTAGAGTGGTCATCAATAAACATAACATAATACAAGAATCCACTCGAAGATGGAACAGACATAGGCCCACATAAATCTGAATGAATAAGGTCTAAAATACACTTAGATCTATTTTCTCTACTATGGAAGGGGGCTTTTGTATTCTTACCCAATGCACAACCTTTGCAAGTTCCTTCATGCTCCTGGTTGAACTTCGGAAGACTCGTGACCATCCTCTCCATGATAGGTAACGCTCAGAAGTGTAGGTGAGCCAATCTTCGATGCCACAGATCACATAAGCTTGAAGAATCATGAACTAATGCCTACAGTGGACGCGTACACAACCTGTAGAGACTTTCATGCCTAACCCCAATTATTTGAGCATCCTTGAAGCTAGAATTCTCCATCCACACAAGTACTTTGCCTTTGGAGAAGGCAACTTGATATCCTTTATCTTCTAGGGCTGAAATTGAAATGAGATTGCGCTTGATTCCTGGAACATAAAGAACATTGCTCAACTGAAGTGTGAAGCCGAAATCCAAATGAAGAGTAGAGGTCCCAATCCCTTTCACGGAGTAGCTTGCATCATCTCCGATAATGACTTGTTTGGAAGACTCTTTCTCCACCAAGCTTGATAAGTGCTCCTTAAAACCTGTGATGTGTCGAGAAGCACCACTATCAACTAGCCAAGTGTTGGTGTTCGTAGGTACATTGCTTGACAATGCCGAGTAGAACAAGTATTCACATGTATCCTTCTGTAGAGAAGCATCATCAACATTTGCAACGGTGGCTTGTTGCTTAGGTCTAGTAGGACAATGCTTAGCAAAGTGACCAAATTTATCACACCTAAAGCATTGAATCTTGGACATGTCTCTCTTTTTCTTGAAGGCAGGTGAATCATCATTTCCCTTATCTCGATTCCTCTTGAAGAACCTTTTCTTCCCATCTTTTCCTTTCTTCTTCGAAGCATGGGAGGCGAGAACATGAATAGCTTCATTCTTTGAATTTTGACCAACGCCTCTAGCCACCAATCTTGATTCTTCTTGAATACAATCGGCCCTTAGGCGATCAAACTTAGGAAGTTTGGACCTTGCACTAATTCCCTGAATGTAGGACTCCCATGATAGTGGAAGACCATTGAGAGCAAGCATCGTCAAATCTTTATCATCAATCACATGACCAATTGTTGAGAGCTGATCTCTTAATTATGAAATCCTCATGAAATAGGCAATCACTGTTTCTCCTTTCAACATCTTCACATGATGTAGTTGTGGCTTTAGTGCAAGTGCTCGGCTCGTGTTGTTGATTTCGTACATCTCTTCCAATGTTTTGAACATATCCCTTGCCGTCTTCAACTTGGAGACAATCGGAACAATATGGTCTTTGACAGAATCAACCAACAACTTCATCACCTTGATATCTTTCTTCCTCCATTGCAACTTCCCTTCTTCCTCTTCCGGTTCGGGGACTTTGGTCTCCACAAACTCAGCCAAATCATTCTCTTCTAAAGTGAGCATGATTCTAAACCTCCATGAGGTATAGTTGGATACTCCTTCGAGTCTATCCTCAATCTTCAAACCGTTCACCATCTTGACTAGGGTAGAGATAGACAACTAAATATAAATAAGAGAATAGAGTACTGCTGTAAATACAGATCTGATCACAATCTCTCCTCAAACCTGCTCTGATACCATGTAAATTTTAGGATCAGAAATGAAAGCAATCAGAAAAAGCAACTCATAAGACAATTAACACAGCAAGATACCCTGGGAAAACCCTCCCAACTTGAGGAAGAAAAACCCAGCCAATATATCTCTTATATATTGATGAATTCAAGAGCAGCAATCTGCTTACAACTCAGGCTAACACAATGCCGAATTTAATACAATGAGTGATTTGCACCTCTCCTAGATGCAGAGACAAATACAATATAAAATGACGATCTGCTGATCAGATCAAACTCCTTTACTCAACTGCGAACTTCTCCAGATTTGATCTGCTCTTAAGAACTTGATTGACTTGATGATGAAATACGGATGATGAAATACGAATGAGGGAAACATATATATATATAGATTCCAATAGAATCGCACCTCTTCACAAGAGGGAGGCCGGCCTTTTGAGAAAACACGACCCTTGGTGTAGAGGCGTGAATCTCAAGAAGGGTCGGCTCATATTAATAAATGGTTTTTATTTATTTTATTTATATTTAATCATTAATCAAGAAGTTGGCCTCTTGATTTAATTCGAATAACAAACATATAAATTTGAATAGCATTTAGTGCTACATTCAAATTTATCTCTTTATTGCTTGAAGTATTCATCACGAATCTGAATAATATCATTAACACTACCCTCTTTGCTGCACTTGATGTTGATGATGACTATGAGCACTTTGCATGAGAGTGCTAGTGGTAGTGGCAATGGCACTATTTGTGGTTCTTCTAATTTACCACTACATACATCATCTAATATGGATGGTGAGGATGATATCTTTGATGACCCATATGATATTTGATCAATGATGGCTGATTGTTGACACTTGACATTATTTTTTTTAATTTTAATCTATATGACGACATTCAAGTTTGACTAATATTTGACTATTAATATGGTGGTGTATTTTGAACTTAATCATTGCTGCAAATATGTATATATTTATGACTTTTATATGTTTTTGTATCAACGAACCCAAAACAAACCCAACCCCAACTTTTTTTTGACCGAACCCTTGAACTTGAACCCAAACCTGAACCCAAACTGGTAACTTAGCCTTCCATTATGCCGAAACGAACATCCATACGCTTCTCCAAAGTTCTTGTTTTGAGGGTGGAATTAAGAGCATGTTGGTAAAGGTTGCAGAATTCAGGTTTGTACCTACCAATTGTATTTGCTTAAAAGCTTAAAATTTTATTTTTTTTAACTGATCCATTATGTGCATATCTTAAAATCATCGCATTATGCTAAAATATTCACTTGCTTTGTCTTTCACAAGTATTAGTTTTTCTGGTAGTTGTGGTAACTACATCAATACTCCAGCTATCGGCATTTTCAAAGCCATTCAAAACCTTGTCAGTGTTTTGAAAGAGATTAGCAACCCACATGAGGATGCTAATAACCAAGCATCCCTCCCATCATCGACATTTAATAGTGACTTTACAAGTATCGTCTTTTTGAGGGGAGTTATTAACCTATACAAAATTGCCAATAAAGACTTTATATGCATTTCAAATGTAATGCATAATCCATAGGATAAGCATTGCACCATATTTTTCTTGACCAGCTCCATCGTATGTCCATCGATGTCCCTTTATTTCTGCAACATCAGCCAAGCCTCCCACAATGACTGTTGTCAACACCTTTAACCGTGGCATTTCAAATTTCAACATGAGACAAGATTTTGAGTGAAGGCCACTACAAAATATAGCCTATCGGCCAGGTGTGGACATTCATACCTTGTTTCAAAGCTCCCATTTTTCCATAGGATGGAAGAACAATAGCAAATGTTATAGGGTTTATCTTTACACCTGCCAAGTTCATTTGCTTGGAATTTTCTAAAGCCGTTTCAATAAATCCATTTTGTGTATATCCTACAATCATGGCATTCCATGAGGTGACATATCTTTGAGGTATCTTGTCAATCAGCTCATGCACTTTGTGTGTGCTTCTACATTCTACATACATGTCTACCAAAGCAGTTGCGACTAAACACTTGACAAAATCTACATTCAATTACGCTTTGATGGATGTGCATACATTGTTAAATTTCCCATTTTGTACATATGCAGGCTGCACTAATTATTTTATATGAAAAGGTAGTTATAAACTTATAATAACTACCTTTCTCCATGCAATTTTCATCATCGGCCTTTTTAGAGTGCTTGTTAACTTTCATAGAGTTGCCGACCAACATGAAAGTGCCAATAGGTATGGAATCATTAATTTTTGATCCCTTATTGGTACTTCAAAGGAGGTTCTTAACTTGGACAAAAGTGCTGATAAAACAATTTCTCTTTATCATCGGGTTTTAGGAGGATTTGTTAAGCTGCATGAGAATGCCAATTAATACCAACTTGCCTTTGTTCAGCACTTAGAGAATAGTTGTGAAGTTGTGAGTTGCCATTGATAGTATTTTCATTTGCTTTGGATCAACATTTAGCAGTCATTTCACAACTTGCAATGGCGCTTAGAGAATAGTCGGTATTAATTGGCATTTCACAACTTGTATCGGCACTTAGAGATAGTATTTTAATTTGCTTTGGATCAACAATTTGTTTTAGGAGAATGCCGAGTAATACCAACATGCCTTTGTTCAATGCTTAGAGAATAGTTGTGAAGTTGTGAGTTAGCACCGATAGTATTTTAATTTGCTTTGGATCGACATTTAGCAGTCATTTCACAACTTGCATCGGCACTTGGGGTGCAATCTACAACTTACAACATAACTTATTTTAAACTTGTACTTTTGATAAACCATAACCTATTTTCAAAACTCCTTTGTTGGAATTTCAAATGCATTTCTTAACTTCAAATCTTAAATTGAAATTATAACCTCATTTCACAACTTTTGAGTTCACAATCTTTTAACTCCACAACCTTTTAATTTCATAAAACTAGTCCATCAAGCCTACGAACGCTGTGAAGGAGAAAATAGGCATAACTTTTGACTAGATAAATACTTTCTATCGAAACCTTGCCACATTGTGTATAATGATGTCATGAAACCCCCTGCCAGACCATTTTGCTTCAACCTTTATGAAATTGCTGATTTAATTGTTTCTGCGAACTACCTGATGAAAATTGAACTTTTAATATCTCATCAATTAGAGGGTATTTTGACTTGAAAACTTGCCAGGTTAGGGGAAATACTACCAGGAACATTCCCATTCAATTATTTTGCATCACCTATCACAAATTTCGAGATTTAATTGTTTATGTAAATCTCGACAAGCTTCATGACTGCTCTTGAGGTTTCTAGCTGAATTGATGGACTTTTCTCCTCAAACTGACATACCTGTACTAGGTTTAATGCAAGGAATTAACATGAACCAGGTTAAACATGAAATTTTAAAGATCGACAAGTATGACAACTAGTACAAAAAGCATGCAACACTACTTTTTGCAACTAAAAGCAACTTGATAGAGGGATTTCATGCATGATGACGCTTGTCATTTTGACACAAAATGTTTAAATTTGGTGGTGTTGAAATGAGGCCAACAGGACCAAAATATAGAACTGGAATATAAATCTGCAAATATTTTTCTCTATGAAAGGATGTGTAAAAACAACAGAAATAACATCTGTTCTAGTGTTCCTGATACATAAAACAACCCAAGCTCTTCAGTGAGCTGCCCTTGTCTGGAGAAGCCACCAACTCCTCCCTTACAATTCCAGGGAAAACCTTCTTCATTCCAAAAAGACCCTTAAAAAATGATTTTATAACTTCTTACAATGGAAAAGGATAGGTGATAGAAGAGGAGGACTTCTGTGAGTAATCTTCCCTGACTGAGTGATCCCCCACAATCTACAACTGACCGATCATACTCAATCTATTTATTTAATGCCGTGTAATAAATCCTAAATATATTTCTAACTAGGTGCTACTGCCCCTTTATTTTAGGAATTAAATCTGTTTATTTGACTGTACAGATCCTAACTGTACTTTTAATTCAGTACAAACTGTCCTTGATTTTAGGGAGATGAAGGTGATTCACTGTTGACTGACTTTGACTGACAGCTGGTTCATTACAAGTCCACCCCTTTGAATTCGATTGGTCCCCAATCATATACTGCAATGCTGGGTGCTTCAAGATATCAGGCCTTTCCCATGAGGTATCCTCAGCAGGCATATCCTTCCACTGAATCTGGTATTCAGCCATGACTTTAAATTTGAATTTTGCACTGGAGCTAAGGACTGCTCTATTATCATAGATCAGTCCATTTGGGAAAGTATACCTACTATCCTTGTTGTGAGCTGCCTTTGGATCTTTTAATAATGTAGAGAATTCAACATCCTTTGCATACTCTGCTTCAATGATCAATCAGGCAAGACCATGCAGATAGCCTTAAGGCCTGGAATTTGGGAAAGGGCATTGGTGTTGGGAAAATGTGTCTCAACCTTTGCATTCCTAATGTTCATTTTGATACTCTGTTATGTATATTATTCACTATTTCATCTTCTAGTGGTTTTGACTCCTTGTAGGAGATTTGGAATCCCATTTGGAGGCTTACTGAATTTCCTCTTTATTGGATTTTGTCCTCACATGAGGAGGTAGGCATCCCATATTGAGGTGGCATGGTTTGGCCATGTGTGGGCATCTTGTGGTGTGTGTAAGGTCATCATGATGGGAGTTATGTATGATAGATTCTTTGACACATGTAAGAGCATGTGAGAGGGAGGTTACAAGAGTCTTGAGTAGCATTATGACAGGTGTGGACACTTGTTATGGAGCAACTTTGGATGTTTGAATGAAGACAAATTGGGGCACCCAAGTTTGGGTGGTCAAATAGAACATGTATGCCAATGTAAGAAATATGTTAAAAATAGCAAGGAGGATCTTTTACCAAGGAGGGCATTGGAATTTTCTGTCTTGGTTTGGGCTCCATGCCTCCTTTTTTAAGGGTTTTCTTAAACCATTTATAGTTTCCAGTTTGTTCTTCACCTATTTATTTGGGTGTTTGGGTTGAGATGTATAAGGAGTTTTCTTTGTAGGTTATGCTTTCAGATTTCCTCTAGAGGAGCAAGATGTAAAACTCCATGTTAAGGCTCTGAGCCTGCAAGTGTATTGTAACATGTTTCTGTTGCAAATTAATACATTGATTCAGTGATTTGGAGTGTGGTTTTTCATCCGAAAGGGTTTTCTCCACATATATTGGTGTTGCTTCTCTTATGCCCATTCTTCTTCAGTCTTGTTATTAGACGTGTTAATTTACATGCTGCTATGTTGCTGAATTTTACTTAGATCTGAAATCTGCTTTATTTACCTCTAAAAGTTAATGTGGGAAATTAACTATGTCCTAATTCTGTTATATTGGCATAGTTGTATGCACTTGTATCAAGCATGTTGATTGAGAGAATTACACATTATTGGAAGGTGCATACTGGTTCATTTTCCCTTACAATTGGCAGCTACATTCTTTTGGCCCTAGTAATACATCAAAATTATATGCTTGAAGCTTGCTTACACATTTTGCTTGCTTTTTTTATTAAGATCATATATGGAAAGTAAATACCTCAAGTTGTTATGATCAGTTCTCACAGAAAATCTTCCACAGAATAAATACTTTTTGAATTTGACAGGGCATGCATAATTGCAAGGATTTCCTTCTTGTAGATGGAGAGGAGCCTCCCCTTCTCATTCAATTTCCTATTCACAAAGGCTATTGGTCTTCCTTGTTGCATTAAAACAGCACCAATTCTTAGGCTGGAAGCATCACATTCGATGATAAAGTGGACTGAAAATCAGGTACATCAAGAATTGGACAAGTTCACAGTACCCTTTTCAACTCCCTGAAAATTGTTCTACCAGCTTCCCTCTTTCTTTGTCAAATCTGTAGGAGTACCAGCCAAATGCAAAACCCCCTTGACAAACCTCTGATAATAGCTGCAAAATTCAAGTAAAATTCGTAGCTTTGTTATATTCTTTGGTTCTGGCCAGTTCTGTATGGCTTGCATCTTTGTATCATCAACCTTGAATACCTCATAGCTGATGATGTGCCCAAGATACAGAACTTCATTAGCTGCAAAGGTGCATTTGCTCTCTTTTGCAAAGAGTCATTGAGTTTGCAAGGCACTCAAGACAGTGTACAAGTGCTGCATGTGTTCTTGTAGACTTCTGCTGTAAACCAAAATATCATAAAAGAACAAGAACAAATCTGCATAAGGTTGGAATACCTCATTCATGGTAGATTGAAAAGTAGCAGGTGCACCTGTCAAGCCAAATGACATGACTAAGAATTCATAATGACCATGATGTGCCCAGAAAGTGATCTTGTGCATATCTCCTGCCTGCACGTGAATTTGATGGTATCCTGACAATAAATTACTTTTGGAGAAGATAACTGCACCCTGCAGCTTATTAATCAGCTTTTCAATTTGAGGAATTGGGAATCAATTCTTAATTGCGCGCTTGTTAAGGGCGCAATAGGCAATACATGTGGAAAATTATCCATCTTTCTTGCGTACTAATACTGTGGGAGCAGCAAATGAGCTTGTAGTTTACCTGGTATGTCTCATTTGTAAAAGCTCTTGAACCATTTTTCAATTTCATCCTTGAATACATTTGGGTGTCAGTAGGGTTGGCTCATGATCAGCTTGGTGCTCTCCTCCAAGTCTATGATGTGCTCATAATCCCTTTCTGGTGGTAGACCTTCTGGAAGTTCTTCAAATACATCTGAAAACTGCTGCACTAAGTCACATACAGGTTGTATGTACTCTGGTTTTTCTGATTTGTTGAATTGGTGTAGCCCCTTAAGGATGCTGCATTGGACCGCATAACCAGGGGTATTCCTTTCAACTCTTTCTTCTTTTTGTGTGCTGAAACTAGCTTACTTTCTGGAGTTCTGAACCTGTGAATTCGGTTGTTTGAACCCTGCATAAACTTCATAGGCAGCTCCTGAAAATTCATGTTACTATCACCGAGTAGTCTCGACTCTTAACCTTTGGATCCCTAAAGATTACATCAGCACCACTTAGTGACACAATTTTAAAATCAGATTTCATAGAATAAGTCCCCATGAGCAGGATGAGCGCTTTAGTGCATGTATGACAGTGAAGGTGGGACCCATCAGCAATATTTATGTCAAAGGCAGGACACTGTATTTGATAAAGCTAGGGCAGGGTATATATTAAATCCAAGAAGTTACGATTACTTCCATGGTCAATCAAAACTACAACTTTCTTACTTTGATAAAGCCCTCCACTTGTAATGTAGAGTGAATGGATACACTTCTCATGGCTGCTAATGATGTGATGGGCTGCAGTTAACTGAATTCAACCTTTATTGGATTTTTTTTATAATGGGATCATGGCTCCTTACATGAATAACAAATTGTTTGATTACACAGTTTTTCTTGAGCAGGCTTATAGAATTTTTAACCTTGTTTGAGGTGACTGCCTTAAGAGGATTATGTTGTCTTGTTGGAACAGCAAGGAGGCTCTTCCCTTCGCTCCATCTCTTAAGCATTTTTTCATTGGACCTTGCTTGTGAGAAGGCTGCATCAAGGTCCTTGGGTCGAAGAGTTTCTAGATGGCTTTTCAGTTCTTCTTGAAGTCCATCAACAAACAAGGAAGCTTGTTGTGTGTTGAACATACCTCAAACTTGTGTGGCATAATCTTTGAAACTTTGTACCATATTCATCCACAGAGTCACAGACTCCTTATATCCATGATGCAGATTATGAAGCTCCACAAATCTTGTCATCTGCAGGCTCTTTGCTGAAAACATCAATAATCAACTCAGTAAATTCCTGCCAAGTGAAAAACTCATCATGTTCACCACCTTGCACATCCAAGTCATAGTGATGCCACCATTTGTAGCCATCTCCTTAAAGATGAAGCAAAGCAAATTGATTTTTTTTCCATATTAGACACAGGGTGCATTAGAAAATACACTTCTAATTTATGCATCCGTACTTATGGAAAAGAAAATAAAAATCCAATGTACCATCAAAATCTGGAACTTCAATATTTGGTACGCAGTGTTGTGGGCCTGTCCTAGTGTAGTCTTGTCCACCAATATCATTTCTCGTTGACCTATGGCTATTAAAGTCATATTTTGTATGAAGTTTGCATCATTGGCTATATAGGTCCTCTAGAATCTTCCAATGGGATCATCGTTGAAGTTTTGAGCTTCTGTTGAGGGTTTGGACATGGTGGAGGAGATGCATCATGGCTGGGATTTTGCAGCAAGGTCAAAACCTATGATGCGATTCAGCTCCATGAGAAACATGATGGCATACTATAAGCAGTTCCTGAATTGCTTGGAACATCTCCCTTACACTCTCCAACATTCGTTGTTGGCCTACATTTACACTCTTAAGTTCTTAACAAATCATTTCCGGTGCCTCTGCCTGCTCTTGATCTTCTTCATTGTGTTGATCATATGAATTAATGTTGGCAGTATCAGTGTTTTCATACCACTTCTGTGAACTTTAACTTGAAAATGTTAACTACAGCAAATAAACAAACATGGACCAAAATATTGAACTGGAATATAAATTTGCAAATATTTTTCTTAATAAGAGCACTTGTAAAAACAACAGAAATAAAATCTGTTCTAGTATCATCAATCCATAGAAAAACCTGTTGGCATAGATTTTTCCTGTTACAACTTTGAAAAGTCTCTGGTTCAAATGTTGTTTCCTCAATGTCATGCTTGACCATGTTGATACTTTCACCTTGTTTTGGCTTTTATTCTGTTGCCATGGTTTGGCCTTGTCTTCATTCCCAGTTGTGTGAACCAGTTGAATCCCTGTTCACCTTAGCATCTGAGTTTGTTTCCTTGCATCTCTAGTTTCTTTCTTTTATTTGGGTTTTATTAATTCTTCTTAAAGAACCTGTGTTGTATTTTCCTGTGTTGTTATTGGTTTTTTCTCCAGATTTGATCAGGATTCCTTTTTGCAGTTTGGTGGAGTGGACTTCTTTGGCTCTGCAATAACCCATGAATTCGGACCTTCAATTTTTCTTCCCCCCAAAGGCAATACTCATAGTTAAAGCATGTACTGAGTAATGCCCCAAGCTTTTACCCAAGACATTAACGCAGACTGACAATTTTTGCATGATACAGTTGTGACATGGACATGTTACAATGCACACCTATGCATTAGAGATGTCGTGACACAATGCAACAAAAATCATAGCGTGCGGTGTCAATACACAAAGCACGATAAAACAAGCAAAAGACTTACACACTATTGTGTGACTACCTCAACGCTCATATGAGAGGATATAGTTTCCTCTAGAAATGTTGACTAAGTACTAGAACACAATCTCCATCTCTTGCAAATGGACAAGGAAAGGATAAGAATGACCACCATTTCCTAGTCCAATAAACTCGAGCATTGTCCCACCCCATCATACAAACCAACACACATTCACACTTTCTAAACGATGTGGAAATGACATTCAAAATATATGAAAAGTCTACTAGGATGTTGAAAGCTAAGGAGTCACTAGCTCATCCTAGTCCTGCAAGAGACAGCTCATTTCCTCATGCTACACAACTTACAACTCAAAGGGGAGAAAAACTTCTTGAGGACATTAAACTTGACCAAACCAAGATGATAGGCATTGAGGGCAGACCTTAGGGAACAACTTTTGTTTAGGAACTTTTTTTGTAAATGGTTGGCAACTTGTGTCACAAGGTTTGCCGAATTTCAAGCACAAAATTCAAATTTTGGTGAACTTCAAACTTTTATGTAAAATTCGTTAAAATCTGGCTTGGTATTTGTACAAAAAAACGCATGTGTTTTTCATTAAAGTAGACTTTCAAAAAATGTTGTTTAGGGTTTTTGAAAACATTTTTAGGGTTTTTGACATATTTTTCTTATAAATTGTTGCTCACAGCTCAATCTAAGCACACAACTAAGAGTTTGTGACTGTTAAAAATTCTTCTTTTCTGTTTGGGAGCTGAGTTGGTCATTTGAAGCTGAGTGTTGTGTTGGTTGTTTGAGGCTGAGCGCTGCGACCTGCTATTGACTTTCACCATTTCCTGTGTGTCTTCCAATTCCACTGCTGACTTTCACCATTTCCTACTTGACTTCCATTCTGTCGCACAACTCTTTCTGACGAATGTTGACTCTTTCCATTCAAGTTTGGAACTCCAACTTCCTGTGTGAGGCAACCTTGTGGAGCTGGAAATTATAGCTCTCTCTAGTTGGCTTTATTTTATTTTTTAGTATTAACATTTAATAACCTAAAATGTCATTTTAGAATAATCGATTTAAATTTTAAACTATTTATATATAAAATTCAACAAGTTTAAATTAAATTTAACAAATATATTATTTTAAATATTTAACATAATATTGTTTTGTTTTAAAATTAATATATTTAAATTAAAGTTTTAAATTCATATAAGATGAATTTAATGCCGATTTTTTTCCCTTGCCGAACTTCATCCGAATTTTATTGTTGCCAAACATGAATTTGAATTCAAACCTTGTGACTTAGTTGGCAACTACCCATTGTTTTAGGATTCTCCCTTTTGGACCCAAATCGCCACTTTTACCAGTTGAAATCATCCCTGGCTATCTTGGATTGCCCCTTTTACCAATGCAAATGGCCCCTTTCCAAAATGGGCAATTCCGGATGGTGCACGAGACCAAAATGCACTACATGGTTCTTGGAGACTTTGAAATTGATTCCGAAGATGTCAAATGACTCCTCAATAAGACTACTACCAAACACAGCCTTGAAAACGAAGTTTCAATACCCAACGGCATGATCCAAGATCAAAAACAAGGAAATGAGAGCATTGTACATAAATGATTGTTGAGTGGGTATAGCTGGTTAGCATTGCGGGAGTTAATTTCAACAGTTTAAGTTTGAGGTTACATAGGTTTACTTGAGTGGTTGTAGCTGATTACAATAAATGATACTAGTTAAACACAGAGAGTAAGTGAAGATGTATAATGGCCATGTGAGGCCCAATGAGCTGTTTATCGCAATTAATTATATTCTTCATTTTAGGTGATTGTAAGTAGATTGATTTTCACATGTGCTCACATGGGGGTGTGTATTGTTGATTTTGGATTTTTCGATACACCATACCAGTCTGACAAAATTAAGTAATATATTTGTTTTAATCAGGAAATAAAAAAAATTCATGTGTTTTTCCAGGGGCTAACATTCATTCTAAATTGTATTTGAGTTTTGCAGAAGATAAACCCTCCAAAACCATTTGTTGTTATTAAGGGTTCTCTAGACTCATCTGGTCCAGTCTTGTCTAGACAGTATAACCAGGAGGAGATCAAAGTGTCAGTGTCACGTTTAGCTGATCTTGGAGAGACTGATGACTGTGATGAATCTAATGAAGAGAACATCAACCAACTTTTTTTGATTGTGGTCATTGCGAAAGGTGATGAAGGGCCCGTCTTGCAGTTCCTGTGTGACCTTTATCCAGATGCAATGGGTATACAATCTGTATCTTTGACACAGAGAGAAGACATATCAAATCGAACAATGTTTCTTCCTAAAGGCTATCAAGGACCGGATTTTCAGTAAATACCACTTAACCTTTCTAAAGGAGGAAAATTTTATAGGACTTAAGAAGCCTCCACAATTCCAGTGTGGTTGCAATATATTAATTCTTATAGCAATTGAAAGTTACCTTCTAATTTATCTGGAAAATTTTGTGTCTGAAATTTGATACTGTTTGAAAACTCCATAGGGATCTTGATCGGGAACTCCAGAAAGCATTCCGTATTTATTTGGAAGAGCGTGGCATAAATGAGGAACTCTTTCCATTTCTCCAAGCTTGGCTTTATGTGAAAGAACATAGACATCTAATGCAGTGGCTAAAAGCTGTTGGTACCTTCATTTCCAACCAAAAAGTTCCTGGAAGCAGTTAATTTAGTTCAAAATCATTTGTTGATAGACATTTTACACAATACAAAAGCTCAGCCATTTGCAAGTGACACGGTGAAGCTGAATTGATTGGGGACAAATTTTGGCGCATATTTCACTTTTGCAGAAGAACATGTGGTATGAACATTGCACAGGTTATTTTAGCGGGTACTGATATATTTTTTACTGAATTGGCATGGCATAATACTACAGTACATGTACTCAGTTTTTTTGTAGGCCTCTGATGATCACACATATGGTACAATTTGTTTCATTGTTCAATATTACTATTTGGTCAAAACTACAGCTATGACAAGCATGCCAAGCGCTTTGAGAAATTCACAGCCAAATTAAGTTTATTGCATGTCTTGAGATTACAGAAATTAATTTCAATAAACTTATACTGCAGTTCATCACAAATCTGATTTTTAAGCAACTGCTAAAGCTTATGCCTTTTATATAGACATCTTCAGGTCTAATGATATGCTTCAGTTACTCAGGAACTAGGTGTCTCAGATTATTCTTGTTGCTGAAATTAGTTCATGTTTATTGCAATAAGTCTCTAATTGTTGCTAAATTGTGTTTTCTAAAACTATTAGTACTGTAGTTGTTCTTGCACTACTATTTCGTTTATAGGATGTTTGGGTTCAGTTTTTGTGGAATTCTTTTATTAGGTTGCTTTTTAATTTTTAATAATCTGTTGTCAGCCCATAACAATCCACTAGCTTCTTGACGTTTGTCCATATCATGGTGCCTATGTGCTTATGCGGTGGCAACATAAAAGATTATTTGTTAGTGAATAGGAAGGACATGTATATATGTGACCGTTGCCAATTTTCTTTCAAATTTATCTTATGAGTTAAAGTACCAATATATACCAATATATGGTGAGATCCCTCACATTCATCGAATTATTTCAGCAGTGATCCCAGAGGGAAAATCAATTGATAATACTCAAGGTTACCTGCATGTCTTTTTTTGTTTTCGACATTGGGGTCTCATCCCAACCAAAACTTGGTGTAGAAATTGATGTTTTTGATAAGATAAGCAGCATTTTCAGGGTGCTGTACCCTTTACACAGAGAGCTCAAAGGGCCCAAAGGTCGCTAGTTCATACGAAGAATGAACTAGGAAAAGAGGACAAACCACACACAGAAACAATTGACAGTCAGCTATCGAACAACATTAGACAACCCCATAATCTGAGGGGATTAAACTGACTCTTTTAACCCGAGGCCACGCAACAACGACAGATTGAGGGACTCCCTTCTTCTTTCTTAGCACAACGGACCAGGAAGACCCAAAATCGTCCATTGAGTGAAGTGAGAGAAGCGGATCCACAATATCCACGAAGGGCAAAGAGCCATCATGCAAGGGAGACGACAATGCAGGAGAGGAGACATGATTGATTGAAGGATCACCAGAGGCATCCAACAAGGTTCGAGTAAGCTTAGACATAATAGCATCGGCAGATCGAGCCAACAATGGCTCCACAGAAGGGATAGCCGAAAGAGGAGTCGGGCAAGACACAAACTCTCAAGAAGACTCAAGAGGGTCGTCCTCTGTAGAAGAAACTTCCAAAGGAGTAGAACCCATCGTGAGATGATCCAAAAGAGCATCCTTCCACCAAGTAGCAGCGCCCTTGCGGCGAGCAAGTGGGCAGCCGGAAACCAAATGACCCACAAAGAAACATCTCCTACACTGAAAAGGGAGACCCTCATAGTCCAAGAGTTGCTTCCAAGGTTTGTCCTCCAACAACAAGACCACATGACCATGGAGAGGTTTGGAGATGTCCAAATCAACTAAAATACGAGCTACCATAGTATGCCCAAGCTCTCGAGTCGTAGAGTCCACCATCAAAAAGTGTTCAATGGTGTTGCCAATAGCTTCATAACATGAATCCTCCCAGAATTGGAGAGGGAGATTTGGCAATCGGACCCAAACTGGTCTAGTATTCAGCGGCTCTGTAAGGGGATTGAAAGAACGAGACCAAGGCTTGATGGACAGAGAATGAATCCCACACATCCAACCCTTGTCTAGCACACGGTCTCGCTCCGCGGAGGAGGCAAAGGCTGCTAAAAAGAAACCTCTTGCGTTGGGATAGAGCTCGATCTCACGAGGGACCACTGACTTCTAGGAGTTGGAAACCCAGTTATGGAGATCAGGAAGGGAGGACCACAAGCCATTAAACCTGCAAACCACTCCTTGCTTTAAATAATACTCCTCGTTTTCAAGAACCTCAGGTCCACAGATGACGACAGGGGAATCACGAGCACAGGGTAGAGGCCGAGCTCGAGCCAGAGGAGGAGGCCGAGAAGCCACTTTAACAGCCTTAGAGAAAGACTTCACCCGACCCGAAGAAGGAAAGCCCCTTGTAGGGACATTCGCTCGTGCAACACCAGGAACAAAGCCCACAACCCGAGCAACAACAAAGCCCCTGTCACACCCAGTTTGCCCACAACCATCCACTGAGAACGTCGCGACCGTTGCGACCTCAACCTTCACAGAAGGCCGAGGCAAGGGATTCAAATTCTCGCACACTTTCCTCAGTCAGCAACCATCCGTGCCCACAACAGTCGACATAGAGAAAGCCGCGCCCATAGCAAGACTCGACTCATAAAGTCGTTGCAAATTTTGAACCGGACCCGTATTCCTACTTGGAGACATGGCTTTTCATTCGGTTTGTGGAGATGTTCCAAAAGAAAGTTATTGTAGAAATTGATGTTAGCTACAATATAAGAACTTAATTATTTCTGGTCAATGGGTATGCTTTGGTTTGTGGGAGCATTTCAGGGGTCCAACTATTAGCCACCAAAATTTTATTTTTTTGCTGCAATTTTGGGATTTTTGTGGTCTAATCTTGGATGCATGAGACAATCTTTACACTTAAATTTTTTCAAATTCAAACGCGTCTTTCTTATTTGGAAGTTACCTCTAGTTGGAATCTTGGAAGGATCCATTTGATACTTATTCAAAATATCAAGAGACCTAGTGGAAGCCAAAGGGTCACAATTTGTCATAAGGGCACTTGGAGTGGTGGGCCACTGCATGTTGTCTATTCAACTTGCATGTGTAACTCTCATTTGCGTGTACTTTTTACTTTAGGGTGCTCATATGAAGGGGTTGTACTTTGTAAGGAGAATTTTTGTATGCATGTCCTTGAGGTTGACTAGGTGGAGGTTACACTTGATTTTTTGGCCTATATTAATCTAAGTTACCAATTCTAGTATTGATCTTGGTTTGGGTTTATGGATCCAACTATTTTTTTCAAGGGGTCGGGTTTGTCCATATATATATATGTGACCTAAAAGCAAGAAATAAGTTTAGAATACCACATAGGATCATCAACAAAACCACCATAAAATCTAATGTCATTTAAAACATAAATGATAAATATTATAAAATATTCATTGTTCAAACTTCAAGTTCAATATTAGTATAATAATATCAAGTTTAACAATCAATTTTTAGCATCATATGGATTTTCTAAATCAGTGGCACTAGATGATGTAGGAACATTTGAATAATTGCAAGTGTTGCCATTGCGATTCACACTAATATTATGTCGCACTAATATTGTGCTCACTTTCAGACTCCTCAAGTGCAACATGTTGGAAAGTGAAAAAATCCAAGTTAGTCTAGTTTGACTCCATATCCCACAACTTTGTGAAGGTTTAGGGGCGATGCCCCTAGCAAGCTTGAGGGGTAGCCACCTCAATGGGGTTTGGGGGTGAAGCTTCCTATGGGGTTCGAGGGTAGTGCCTTTGGCATGTTCTCCATCCAAATGAAGACTTTCAAAACAACATAGACCTTCATGGTGCACACCATTTTCATAATGTTTTAAAAGGTAAAGTCAAAGGTGAAAAAATTAACAAAAAAAACAAAAAAATTAATGAGTTCACCTTGGGTTTTGGCTAAGTCCAATTGGATCCTCCTCAAGTTTGCTTAGGTTCATCTCAAACAAACCCATCTCATTAGAGGTGTGTCTTGTGCATATCCACAAGCAAACAAAATTGATTTGTAGATTGGGTTCAAACTGACTCGGATCTAGCCAATTCCCTAGTGGATCCAATAACATAGGTATTAATCCTTATTGAATGATGCCATATTAGGAAGGTGTTATTATTTAAAGGAGTTGCAAGTTGACTCCTTGACTTGAATCCTTGACCACCTTGGAAGAGTGATGCCACATGCAGAGATAAAAGCATTTGGGAGTGACCTTGTTGATGAGATTGTTTTCACTTTTTCATTCTAATGCTTGAAAAAGTGCTTTTTGAGCCACTAAGTGACCTAATTTGTTGATGACATTGAAAAATGCACACTTTTTCACTTAAGTGATTTTTAACTTACAATATGGCATTGCCCTTCTTAGCAAGTGTTTGAGCAATTAAGTGTCATTTTCATTGATTTTGACCTCCCAATCTAACATTTTATTTCTTTAGCATGCTCCAACCACTTGTGTACCTTTTCTTGACTTGAAATCTTGAGAGAATACATTTCCCTTGTGAAGAAATGTCCTCATAAAGATGTTGACGACCACAAAGAAGACCATTGGGAATAAAAACGTAGGTTTGATTTACGAACAAGAAACAACTAAAATTTGGTTGGCTTGACACAATACATTTTTTTTAAAAAACTTTTTGTATAGGTATAACAAGGTTTGTTTGTGTTTGAAAATGCCGCCTCAATTCTTATATAAAAATTGTGTTTGACTTGCCTAAGAGACAACAACAATATCCACTATAAATGTTGGAATGTCACCATTATCAACCTTACATGGACAATGACAATATTTGCCACAAATGTGGGAGTATCACCATTATCAACATAAAATGGACAATGACAATATTTGCTACAAATGTGGGGATGCCACCATTATTAACATAACCTCCCTTTGTGTTGAAAGAGGCAACTTCCTTGTAAAAAATAAAATAAAATAAAGCGAATAATCTACAATATGTAACAAATTTGAATTCAAGGGTTACTGGCTTATTGTGAAAAGATAAAATGTAATACAATATTATTGGTTATTTGCATTGGTTCGAAGTTGACACATGATTTAATCATTGCAAATGTTTTTTATTTTTTGGAATTACGTATACATGTACAAATTTTTGCATAGATTGCAAACAATATAAATTTCATTCACACAAATGAAACATTGATTGTTAAAAGTAGAACATACTTACACAATTAATGAGGGAGAATGACAATATAAGGAGATAATACCATTTTCACAAATAATAAATCTAGTATAAAGTTTGAATTCACCATTTATTTTCCTACATTTTGCAAGATATTTCACACAGGGTTTCAAATTATGTTGAATAATAACAATTGAATCTAATGTAATAAGGTTTAATTATGTAGAGTTGCATACATGATTGAATAATGAAATTATATATTATAGAACTCTTCATTCATATAGACATTCACAACAACAAAAAAATTACTCTTGAATATTTTGATTTTCATAATGAAATTTTTCTCTCTTATCTAATCACAATGTGTAGAACACTTTTAATTAGGGTTTTTAGAAATCAATTCTTATAAGAAAATCCTTTTTAATCTTTAACCTATTTACTTTCACTTTTGCTTTTATTATTATGGAGGATAATATTACATGACATTTTCCACTTGTAACCATGAAAATTGCATAACTAGCACTTTCTCCCTTGATTTTGGATTTGTTTTGACTTATATGTCTCACATGCAATGGCGAGCATATAGGTAGAATATTTCTATACAAAACTAGGTAATTAGCTAGAATCTTGATTGAGCTTGACTCTCAATAAATGCCCATCTCCCATTCTTAACCTAATTCATTTCTACAAGTGCGCATCTGAATTTAGTTCAAATTTGTAGCCACAATTTTAACCTTTGAATTTTTAAATTGAAAATTCAAAATGGGCCCGAGTCAATTCCTTCCTACTAGCACTTGTTGACTTGAGTTTGAAATATGTGATTTACATGCCGGAGTATTGTATAAAAAGGACGTTGAAATCCATGTTTAGTATCTAATATACATCAAGCATTTGTAGTTCCAATGATTGCATTATTACATAGAGATCATCATAGCACATCATAACATCAATAGCTAGCATCATCATAGCAACAAATAAGGTATACTGTGTCATTGCTTGATGTCTTCAATATGTTTTCAAATTGTTAAATGGCTCAAGTTGTAGATACATTTTCAAATACCCAAGGAGAATGTACTTTAGGTGAATAAGTGCATGCAAGTCACTTCCATAGAAAAGGGCCATTTTCATAGGATCAAGGTTGAATCCATAGCTACAAGGATCGATTCTATAGTCATAGAATTATACTAGAATAGAGAGTAGATCATCAACCAATATGTTCCAACAGTTAGTTCTAGATCTACTCATATAACATCATTTTGAATAACTGAGTATATTCTACAAAAAAATATCTCCAATTAAAAAAAACACAATTCTTATTCCCTATATCATTTCAAAAGGCATGCTTGTCTTTAGTTATTGTCTAAGCTCATATATCTTAGAGGTGTATTTATTTGTCATTGCACATTTGTTTTAATTTCCCCTAGATATTTATGTAGGATGTGATGTCTTTTTTGCATGTCAAACTTTGGTGATCCTTGATGCTACAACTATGAATCATGTTGAGATCTTAAAGCTTGATTCCCTGGCTATCTTAATTGAAACAATGCATTTAGGTGGCAGTAGGCCTTTTGGTGTAACCTCAATTCTCCCTTAAGAACTTGTTGAATTGATGTATCACATTAATTAAGTGTTTTTTAAATATATAACTTATTCACATGACTTGTGGGTTAGCCATGGTATATAGATTAGTTTCTCATACTTATGATGGAGCTAGAAAATGATAATTATCAAACTACTTAATGGCTCTTATGTTTGTTTAATAGTATGCATACAAGAAGAATAGCCACCCAAAGAGATGAAATATGAATACAAGGGATACCACCCTCCTTTTAAGGTGTCATCTCCTTGGGACCAAATTGGAGATATTAACCTCAAGTGTGTATATATCTAGAGGTTCTTACAAAGGGAACACTATGAAGGAGATATAACTTTAGAGGCTTAATGCATGGCTTAGTTAGACTTGGTCCATGATGTTGCATTCTTAGTGTTACTCCAATATTATGTGTTGGCATTATCTTGTGCCAAATGGTATGATTAGAAGCAACATAAGTTGTTTGGGCTACATACTAGACTCTACTAGATATCAATATTAAGGTGATTGAGAGAGTTTTGGTTATCCCAATATGCCCAATATGATGATGTAAATATCAAGGCAACATTAAATTACTATGCGACCAAAACAACAGTGGCTACCAATTTCATCGATGATAGCTTGCTCCTACAAAGGAGAACATTAAGAGTTAAGATGACCAAGGTCCAACACAAGAGTGAGTTAAGAGAAGATGTAAAGGATACCATCACTCTCCTAAGAAAGGTCCTCGATTTGCCTAATGCTAGATATTTCTATATTTGGATATTCATTTTGGCAATCATTGATTCCAAAAACACTCTTTGAGCAACTGATTGATGTATTAGAATCAAGTAGGTTCTATATGACATCCTATTTGGTATATCTACTAGATTTCAACACCAATTTTCCAAGTCTAACACAAATGGGAACCTTGTAGCTAGGATGGAAAAAATTCTATGATCATTATCCCTAGCTTGAATTGAAGGAAAGCTAGAAACATTGTAACCTAGTAAATAATGCTTTTATTTTCATAGTTATTAGATGCATGTAAAATGGTTACATAAAGAGTTTATCCTTGGAGGCAACCCAAGGTATGGCTGATTTGGGCAGCTGGTTTATCATGTTTAAAACCTTTTCATACATCAAAGTTGGCTTTCATAAGGCACCTTACAAGCTCTCTTCTTGGTATCCTAGTGAGAATCATTCACTTGGAGATGTGCATAAAAGTCTTAGAGTGTAATGGCGTGAATTTGCACCCCTTGCAAATTCTATGTTTATACACCTCTTACCTTAGAAAACGTGATCCCAATGATGCATTTTCCATATCTTCTTCCATTTTCCATCCACTTGGTAGCTCCATTGTGTGTCGGTGGGGGAATTTCTGTCGGGGACGCTAGCACGATGCGCGGACATCTATGCGACAGACTTCTATCTTGACATGATTCTTGCCTCTGGAATTTGCAGAGGCATTACACTCCTCCATTGGGCACGAAGTGTAACATTCGCTTCTCCTTGGATCAAATTCAAATAGGTTTTTGCCTCCATTCATTCGAATTGGCTATTCCTTCATTCAATCCAACTTCTAGACAACTTCTTCACACTTCTTCAATCTTGGATAGACTTTTGGATAACTTCTTGATCAATCTCACTCACTTTCAACTCCTTCACGCTTCACCACCACCTTTGTAGTTGCAAGTTGCTATTTGTTGGCTCCCCCTCTTTGTTGTTACGGTAGTGTTAACTGTGGAGATATTGTGAGCTCACATCTTCCTCCATTTTCCTTGAGTGCACTTGGTTGGGAAGGTGTTATCCTTCCATTTCCATTTACTTTTGCATCATCTACTCGTGTAGTAGCATATTTTTATTTTAGCATTGATTGGTATTTCCATTTCCATAGTTTATTTATCATCTTTCTACAATAGTTTCTATCTAGTTTTTCGATATTACAGTTAATATGATTGATATACAACAACAAAAACAAATTATAAACATTATTTAAACATGAAACTACTAAGAAAACATAGTTGCAATTTCTCTCCCTTCACTGCAAACTTCAAACAACAAAAATCTGCACTTGCAATCTTCAATCTGTGGATGAATCCACCTTCAACCATGGAATTCATCTTCCATTTGTTGTCTCCACACTCTCTTAGACCTAAAAAATCATGGCTTCTACCTTCTTTCTTGAAAAATTCATTCCTGGGAAGCATCAACTTCAATATGGCAACAAAAAACAACATAGGAATGAGGATTCTTATGGTCCAAGAGATCAAAATCCAAGAGGTAGAGGAAGATCGGGTAGAGGTTTTTGAAGAAAAATATGGGAAGGAGTTTGGGAGGAATGGGAATGACAAAGATACCTCTATAGAGGTATTCGTTGGGGGTTTAGGTTGCAAGTTTGAGTAGCACTAGTGAAGGAAAGACAAGGCACCAGTCTGTGAGAGGTGCAAAGATTTTGGGGGAGCTGTGTGAAGGTCTGAACAACAACAAAGAGAGATTTGGGGCAGTGAAAAGAAGCTACAAGAAGAGCCAAAAAATTCCATTTCTAGTGAAGATTTGATTCTTAAATTGTATTAAATAAATTTGTAATTGTATCAAAGCAGGAGTTCCTGAGTGTACAGGTAGAGTGCCGAATGTGAGGCAGTTTGTACTAGGACATGAGAGGTTGGTGTGTGAATTTTTCTTGCAGATGTATTTGCAAGTTGCAAGAGGAACTACTTAGAGGATTGGAGGATTTGAGTTTATTGTGGTTGTGAACAAATCGTCGAGTGTGGGGCAGTTTGCAACATAACCTGAAATTGTTGAAGATTTGTAAATAGATCACCGAACGTGAGGTGGTTTACATATGTAAAACCTAAGGGTTTGAACATTTGTGGTGTTAAGTCTTTGAGAGTGTGGATTTTTTTTGAAGAAATGCCCAAAAAGAAAGGAATAAAGTTTGTCATAGCTGTGTATGCAGGAGAACATGAAGGAGAAAATATTGTAGAAGTATGGTTTGATGATAGCATGAAGGAAAAGAGAAAAGGTGAAGTTGTTGAGGTTGAAGGAAAGAAAAAAGAAATTGCAGCAGTGGATAAGGATGAAAGATGGATGAAGAACAATCACATGATCTACAAATGTTTGAGTTCAACTCATGAAACATTTCAAATTACCTTGGGTGTTTGATGCAAGAGCATCCATGGTGAAGGACAATCCTCATCAAGAAAAAAAGAGGGCATTTTATTTTGATTTTCCTAAGGTTTGGTCTTGTATGTTTTTGGATAAATAGCTTGCAATATTAGACCAAATTCATATATTAAATAAATTGGTCTTTATTAATGTTGCAATTTTTGGTGTTGGATATAATTAAGGAGACAGTTTTAAAACTTGAAAATAAAAAAAGGAAAAGATAGGCATGGATTTTTAGGAGTTACAACTTGCCATAACTCATTTATTTTTTCCTACATGCTAGAAAATAAAAAATGGCGCCCAAGATTGAGTTATCCGCTTTTTGCTATTCTGGGTCCTATTGAGTGGAGTGGGAGTTTGAGTTGTCAACCAATTTTGGAAATTTCATGAAAGTGGATTCAAAGATGCCTTTTAATATTTTTAATATGTTCATTTGATGTATTTTATGAGGATTTTTACCAAGTTGGGTAATGGAGAATGAGGAGTTACATGAGAGCTAAGATTGAATGCAATATTTAAGTCTTAGCTTGTCAAAGTCACAGGACGCTTTTCCAGATTTTTGGAGAAGTCTCTCCTGGGGTGTAGTAATTTCTTCTTGGGCATATTGGAGTCGTGTTTTTGTAGGTTTGAAGAGGTATTTTCAGTATCAAATAGATTGGAGAATCCATGGTTTATTGCAGCAGAGGTTTCCAATGAAGGTTACAGATTGTAGGAGTAAAATCTTGTCAAAGAAGATTGATTGAAGGAGTAATTTGTGTATTTTTTATTTGTTGCTTCTTATCAGTTTTATATCATATTTTTAGTGGAATTAATCAGCCCATATGGTTGCAAATGAATGTGTTTTCAATTTTTCTTAATTGTTGCTTTGTTATTGCAACAATTCAAGAGATGTTGAATTAGGAGTATGAGACATTTCTAGCAGATTTGAGTTAATTTCTTGCATTTTTTTTCTTCTGAATTTCATATATGTGTTGTGATTTTGAGAATGAGGGTTGAGTCCCTCTTACATATGAAGCAAACAATAATCAAAAAAATCAGAAAAGGGACTGACTAAGGCAGTCCTCTAAACACAACACCAACATTTTCTCATTCTTGTGTGTGAGTGTTGTTCGTCTAGTGAAGATTTTGAAGACCTCAACTCACGGATCTGAAGGTCCATTTCTATCACCTTTCTCTTTTCAAATTCTAACTTAACATTGTTAAAATATTCTTCTTGTTACTTTTGTTATTCTACATTTTCTATCCCTTTCATACAATAAAACTTTGTTAATTGGGTAGTTAGTAGGCTTTTTGGCTTTTTGCACTATACTTTACACTTTTTATCCATACAAATGCCAGCGTGTCCCTGAGAAACCAGTGCGTCGCGCTGGATTCCATGTTTCACGTTGTAGTCCCCTGGCAATAAGTTGTTTGAGTCATAGTATGAACTCAAAAAACCAACTCTCTTGATACCTTAAAACATTCGGGTTTGCAGAAGGACAATAGCAACCAAATTGATCCTCCTTTTCAACCCTTTAACGTTAAACCATTTTGATCCATTTATCTAGCTTGAGGTAGATTAGGGCAACCTATTTTTCTAGACTCTCCCGTGACCTAGAGTCCCTGAGCAATTGGTCCCCCTCCTCTACATTTTGGTGAACATCATAGTTTCTATTTCTCCATGTCAAGACTCTTCCTCTCACGCCTTTTGAAGGTTGCAAATTTGCGTTTCATGAAGCTTTATGAGATTTACAACACAATCTACAACTTTCGGGTACATTGTCAGAAGAAGCATGCAACATCTAGAAATCGATTCTCGAAGGTCACTACTGGTTTTAATTCTCAAGAGATGGTTTCAAGAGTAGAGGAAAGTTTCTTTGGGGAAACCACTCGAACTCCTACCCCTCCTATTTTTCCTATGACCCCACCTCTAAACGATGATGATGCTCTCACTATTCTTGTGGAGAATCTCATTGCTCTAGATAGGAGGCTATTAGGTCTCACAAATCATTTGGGGAAAGAAAAAAACATGACTAGGGCCGCTAAGGTTGTCAATGAGATGAGATATATGCTGGACAAAGATCAGGTGGCCCTGGATCTCCTCTGAGGCATCATCGACATAGCGGAAACACATGTCCCCTCATACAACCCTCGATTGGGTGTTACCTGAGGTTCTGGACCTAAAACCTCTGCAAGACATATAAGAGTTTTGATGCCCATGACGTCAGTATACATGGTCGAGTTAGGACCTTCCATCAATACCACCCCTTTGCCTAAGGCACCTCCGACCATCAAAGTAAATAGAATCCCTCTCGATTTCACTGCTATTCCTTCTAATTCTGGCGGTGGCAACTCTGGGGGCCACACTAGCTTTGGTGGTGGAAGACTTTGTGGAATGGAGAACGGTGGTTCTAGTGGCAGTTCCACTGGTCTTGTTTCATCGTCTGACCCCATTTTGAATGCTCTGCTACATAATATGGACCAGATGTAGAATCGAGTGGCAAAATTGTCCTAGGCTACCTCCCTGCTGATTTTCCAACCTTTTTTTTTTTTTCCTGTCATAGTCCTTTATCCATAACAATCCTGAACATTGCTATCCCTCAGGGGATGGAGATTCCAAAGTTCAAGAAGTATGGTAGTAAGGGAGATCCGCAAACACATGTATCCACATTTAATGCCATGTGTATAGATTTCTTCCACCACGATGCCTTAATGGCTAAATTGTTCCCAAGATCCCTCAAGGATACAACCCTAGAATGGTACTGTTCCTTTCTTGACAATTCCATATTCTTGTTTGAGAAGCTTGTGAATCAATTTCTTCGGCAATTCTAGGTAAACATTGGACCGAAGATGGCCTTTTTGGACCTCATCCGATGTAAGAAAGGAGAGCATGAGAAAGCCAATTTCATTGCTCGATATCAAGCACTATTTTCACAAATATGCTTATGATTTTCTCAACTTAGATGTGTAGAAGGTTTTCATCGGCAATCTGTAGAGGTCCTGGTAGGATAAGTTTGCTTTGATGAATTACCCCTCTTTTGCACATCTTTGTGTCGCATTGCAGGAATACCAACAAACAATTCCCTAATTCAGGGGATCTTCTCTGCATTCTATTCCTAAGGGTAGGTCCATTGTGTTGATCTATAATAAAGGTAAATATGTTGTGAATTTAGTTGCAACATCTAGTGACAAAGGCCTCAAAGGAAATAAATAGTTCACAAAGTCATCAGAATCATTCACTTCTATTCTAAAGAAGTTACTAAAAGACAAAGTGATAACCTTGCTAGATCCTCGACCCCTACTAAACCTTACCCCAATTAGTATGAAGAGAATAAATTCTGCTAGTACCATCGAATCCTCAGACATGATACTGAAAGATGCATGCACCTACGTCACAAGATACAAGATTGCATTGATGATGGTACTATCCGCCTTGATGGGAAAAATAATAATGTAAACAAGTCTATGGAAAGGGCTAATAGTGAGTTGCAGATCTACATGGATCCCTTTTTGTCCCTCTACTAACCTAATTGTTGAACCTCTTGGTTCTGCTTCCCCTGAGTTCTCAAAGTATGTAAACATGGTTTCATTTACACCTATTCTTCTCATGCAACTTGTGACTGAATCATCAACTATAAATTTCACCTCATAGGACTTGCCTATGAACTTGAACAAGCATCCTTCTCCTTTGTACATTCCTTCTTGCATCAATGGGAACATCATGACTGGTGTTCCAGTTGACCCTATGAGTCATGTGAACGTGGTAATAGAGAAGGCCCTTTTATTAAATTTTATACATAAGGAGGAATATGAAAAATCAAAAACCATAATATGTACACATGATGGACTCTCGGTCCCTCCAATTGGCTCTATCACTCTCTCAGTCCTGGTAGGACCCAGGACTGTAAACTCTCTCTTTGATATCATCCTAGAGTTTGACTTGTTCAAATTGAAGCCAGGCATCCCATGGCTAGTTTCCATGAACATAGTCACTTCAGTAGTGCATAAGTGTTTGAAGTTTTCTCATGGGGGCTCTATTCACATTGTGCATGACACTGAATATAAACCTATGGTGTCACATGGGGGCTACTCGTTAGATCACTTCTAGCCTGCCCCTCTCGGTTTGCTTCCTTCAAGAACAAACCTATTGTATTGCACCTATGTTAAATACAAGAATGGGGGCATCATGCCGAAAGTGACCTACCCTATCTCCCCTTACGCTATTTTAGTTAAGGTTTCTATGATCACGTAGCAGAAGGTTGCCTCTTCTTCCTCTCAAAAGGGGAAGGGGAAGTTTGCTCATGCATAGGAGCCTTCCTCTTCTTCTATTGTTTCATCCATTTATGCCTCTCACCCTATTGTGACACCTTCGGCTTCTTCTCCCATGCCTCACATGGGGAGTTTGATGGCACCCACTTGAAAGAAGGCCACACTTCAAGTATTTGAGCTTCTTGTCTTACCCATGGTGCTAAGGCTCGTTGTCTATTGTAAGGGGAAGGGCCCTCGTGGAGCTTCCCTTGTATCTCAGCCTCCATGACCTCCTACTACTCTTTCCCCTTAAGCGGTGAATGGGAAGAGGCTCGCTGCCGAGGCGCCTAAGTCTGCTTCTTCGCCTGTTTAAGTGTCTACTCCTATTCCCGTCTAGGAGGTTGCCCTTCCACTGGTCACAATTTTGGAGGACACGCCTATGTCAGAACATGAGCCTCTTGATCCTACTCAAGCAACAAGCTCTAGTGCCTGAAGTTGAAGAAACTAGCTTGCGTGTGAGCGTAAGTATTGGAGGAAGGCTTTGGATGCTAAGAAAGCTACCTTGTGGAAGGCAAAATAGGAACCAACAACTCCCATTTCAACATCTCCTGTTGTGCCCCCCTCTTCCGCTTCTTCTGCTTTGGTTCCCGTCACCTTGATCTTGCTTCTGGATCTTCCTGCGAATGTTGATGACCCTTACCCTAAAAGGATGCAAGTGTTCATTGCTCCCTGAACAAAGCCTCCTCTTCTGATGTCCCTTCTGGACATCCCTCCATTTTCCTAACCCGTGGACATGCCGAACACCATGATAGTGTTTGTCACAACATTGTCTTATTCCTCCTTTCCTTCCACTTCATTTGTGGGGATCCCACATCCTCCAATAAAGCCTAAGTTAGAGGAAGATCTCACTTCCAATGGAGGTCGAAAGAAGGGATCGCCTTCTTCAGGAGAGTATTCCGCTTCGACTTGTGTTGTCCTTGTGACAAAGGCATCCCCAACGTCTCCCGAGTTTGTCACCATCTCTCTTGATGAGATTGATGGTGGATCTTGGGTGCCTCCTTCATTTGCCATTCAATTAACACATGGAACTCCCATCAAGTGCATGTTTAACTCGATTGATGATGTCTTGGCTCTGTCGACGATCTTTGCAAGATCAATGACATTTACCTCATAGGAGTTGAGTGAAGAAGACCTTGAGGTGCTCTCTTCCTTAGCTCTTATTGTGGGAGAGTCAGAGGGTACTCCCCTTGCTATCCTGTCCTTGCAGGCTTGTTCTCCCTCTCCCTATAATGATCTAGATTGGGAGAACAATGACTTCCTAGTTGATGAGGATTAGGAGAGCACCTATTCTTTATCTATATATTAGATTTGTCTGTGTTGTGTTTCCCTAATGCTTGTTTTATGTGTTCCTAGAGGACCCTTGTCACCCTCGTAGGTGCTTGGATATAGGAGTGAAATTGTATCATAAACTTCCTCTATTTGTTGCATCATTCTTCTATATGTTGTATCTTGATTTTTGACAATTGGGGATGATGCAGAGTGTTGGGGGAATTTAGGCCTTCCTTCCATGTTGAACCAATCTATTTTTTATTTTTTATTTTGTCTTCATGTGCTCTTCTTCACATTCTGATACATTTGGATATTGTTGATAGTTCATATGTATACTATATTGTATTTATCTATCTATATCTATGAGTAGTTCTAACCTTGAATTATCAGATCTCCCTGTCTCTTGATCTCTTCGCCTTTTATTTTCTTTTATTTTCTATCTTTCTCTCTTCTTTGCTTGATTCTTGATGTTGTAGTGCATATGTGTTGTCCCTCGCGTGTGCAACAACATTTCCACGTATACATCTCATCATCTATTGTGGTCCACGAGATCTCTGCATGTTCCTACTTTCCTTAGGATTCCACATGCTCCTTCAGTTCGTACACACCATCCTAAGGGGGCTCCTACCTCTCTAATTTTCAAGAAGGTGTATTCGGTGGCCAACGAATCCCTTGCTGAAAATCTTTACATTTTTCAAAAACCACATCCTTCACTAAGGATCCCCTTAGCAAGATTTTCTTTTGAAATCAAATTCATAACAAAAAGAATCTGATATTTGACCTTCGAGGAGGCCATCGATTCTTCTTCTTTTTGGATTCCTTGACAAAAGAGAATCTTTCAAAAGGATTCCTTGATGATAAGATTGTTTGCGAAAATCACATCACTTTTCAAACAGAGCATCCCTTGAGCGGACCCTTTTTCTTTTGAAGGGTTCCCGAGGAACCCCTTTGAAAGCTTCTCCTTCAATAGATTGTTCCATGATATGACTGTTTGTCTATCTACATGATTTTTTTCTTGCCTAACATGTTTTGTCTATGGATTATCATGTTTCCTTGCAGGACCGAGCACCCGTGGAGCCAATTCTATAGGATCAAGCACCTGCAGAGCCTTTTTTTCACCTTTTGTAGGACCGAGCACCTGCAATGCTTTTGTCCAAGTCTCCATGGGACCAAGTACTTGTGGAGCCATCTCTCTCTAGCACCCGATTTTGCCAAATTGTGGTCTACTTCCTCGATAGTCCAAGTATATGTTATTCAACTTCTCTCACTCTACTTTACCGTGCGTTCATTGACACTTATGCTCCCTAAAGTGGGGGAAAAATGTAATGGCATGAATTTGGACCCCTTGCAAATTCCCCATTTATACACCCCTTACCTTAGAAAATGTGATCATGATCTGATGTATTTTCCACATCCACTTCCATGTTCCATCCACTTGGTAGCTCCTTTGTGTGTTGGTGGGGGAATTTCTGTCAGGGACGCTAGTGCGACGCGCAGACGTCCGTGTGGCATGCTTCCATCCTGATAGGATTCCTACCTCTAGAATCCACAGAGGCATTACACTCCTCCATTGGACGCGAAGTTTAATATTCATTTCTCCTTGGACCAACTTCAAATGGGTTTTTTCCTTCTTCATTCATTCAAATTAGCTATTCCTTCATTCAATCCAACTTCTGGACAACTTCCTCACACTTCTTCAATCTTAGATAGACTCTTGGACAATGTCTTGATCAAACTCACTCACTTTCAACTACTTCATGCTTCACCACCACCATTGTAGTTGCAAGTTGTTGTTTTGTTGGCTCCTCCTCTTCGTTGGTGCGATAGTGTTAGCTTTGGAGAGCTTGTGAGCTCACATCTTCCTCCATTTTCGTTGAGTGCACTTGGTTGAGAAGGTGATATTCTTCTATTTCCATTTAATTTTGCATCATCTACTCACATAGTAGCATATTGTTGTTTTAACATTGCTTGGTATTTCCATTTTTTTAGTTTCGTTATCATCTTTCTACAATCATTGCTATCTATTTTTTCGTGGAGGTGGAAACACCAAAGCAAGGGACTGACTGAGGTAATCCTCTAAACACAACCCCAACATTTTCTCATTCTTATGTGTGCAATTTGTTCGTCTAGTGAAGATTTTTAAGACCTCAACTCATGAGTCTAAAGGTCCGTTTCTACCACCTTTCTCTTGTCAAATTCTAACTTAGCATTATTAATGTATTCCTTCTTGTTATTTTTGTTTTTCTACATTTTTTATCCCTTTCATAACATAAAACTCTATTAATTAGGTAGTTAGTAGGCTTTTTAGATTTCCACACTATACTTTACACTTTCTGTTTGTAAGAATGCCAGCACGTCCTAGAGATCCCAGTGCGCCACACCGGATTCCATGTTCCACGTTGTAGTCTGGCAGTAAGCTGTCTGAGTTGCAATTAAAACCGGAAAAACAAACTCTCTTGATCACTTAAAACATTTAGGTGTGCAGAAGGATAGTAGAAACCAGATTGCTCATCCTTCTCAACCCTTTAACGTTAAACCTTTTCGATCCATTTATCTAGCTTGAAGTAGATTAGGGCAACCTATTGTTCTAGACTCTCCCATGACTTGGAGTTCCTCAGCAGTCGGTCCCCCTCCTCTACATAAAGATACAAAAAATGGTGGCCAACAAGCACAAGGTTGGATTTTCCTTTCCCATCAAGGCTGGGGTGTACTCCTACTCCAACATGAAACATGTTAAGGTAACTAAGAAAGAAATGGTCATTTTTTCTATGAACTTATATGAGATAAGGAGCATATTTGATCTTATTGGGAAGATATGACCACTAATTGGCTCATTTTTCAAGCATAATCCATCATTAGAGGATTTTTTGGGTGGATTGCTTGTATGATCACAAGGTTAGGATCAAGGATAACTATTGTTTGACAACCCCTTGAATAAAGAGTTGTCATATTGATAGAGTCTCAAGGAAATCCATGAATATGGGAAGGTCTTGTATCCTTCTTATAATTGAGACAAAGTCTTTAACTAACTAATGAATATATAATATATTAGTATAGTAGAGAATATTCCTCAATAGAAACCTAGACATAAGCAGTGGTTGATAGAATGAAGTGGCTAAAGAAGCCATACACCATGGAGAATCCACATCCACAAAGAAGACCCCTTAGGCCAAAAGTTCAAAAATAGTAAGGGAAATATTCTATCCCTACTAAGGGTAAGGCAATTGCAAACAAGACCAACCCCAAAGAGCAAAGGGAGACTAGGTCCTCCACAAAGAGAAAAGATAAAAAAATATAATTAGAGGCCATACTAGAAGAAGCAGAATAGGTCGAAGAAGTCTAATCACTAATGGGAAGAAGAGGATTAGAATCCAAGATACTCAAGAAATAAATATAGATGTTCCCCCCTCCCCCTCATTGACCACTACATCCACCTACTAGTCCACCTCATTCACCTTCACATTCCCCTTCCTCCACATACTTACCTCCACCTTTAGAGGATGCTACTATAGAAGCATGGGAAAAATATAGACCATGAAGATCCTTAAGTAAAAAATGTAAAAGCCTTCGTTGTCACCTTGGAAATAAAGGAGTTCTTGCTACAGGATAATCCTTTATAAGAACATGCACAAACACTTACAGTAACACTTGAGGAAGTTGAGATGAATAATTTTGAGTCTTCATTTGAGAATGGGTCACATACAACCACCCCAACCTAGATGAATATTCCTTAAGCCTATTCCTTTCTTGGATCCACATCAATGAGGATCCTAACTCATTATCCTCCTCCATAGACATCAAGAGCCACACGTTTACTGATATGGTTGAGTTCCACTATAGAGAAGAGACAAAGAATATATAAGCCTATAAATGCAAACTTCTCCAAGATTGTGGGAATGTTCAAGGCTCAACTAAATCCTAAGAGATCTAGAACATTGTCCACAATTATGGTGGATGCATATGTTACAAGGCTAGTAGAGATAATAACTCCTTTGGTGGACAAAGAAACAAATCATATGTGACTAGGAGACTATCCAATTTAGAGGGTCAACTTGGGCCACCAAACATGAGAATGAGAAAAACATATATTGCAAGCATGTGTTTCTACCATATTGGACATGATAAAGAAAGAGAACACAAATGATGAATTGAAAGTCTAGGTGGGAGGGAGAGTAGAGTATTTACATTGAATACCTTGTGGACCCTATGGATTCTAATGCCCCAACTCAAACGATATTGACAACCTTGAACAAAGATAACCAATGTGTTGATGCCAAAAAAAGTAGCCACTGCTACATCAATATGAAGTGATGCATTGGAGGAACATGGTAGCATAATCATAAGACAAGCCTTACGATCTTGTCATAAAATTAGTGATGTTGTATGTTCATTACTAGAGTTTGAGGATTCTATTGATGAAGAGCTCCTTATGTTGGATTATTTAAATATCCTCCAAAGAATGGATTAGATGCACTTCAGTGAGCTTGCAAAGAAATAAATATTTTCCAAGGGTGATTAGGAGCTGCCAGCTGAGTGGGCAAAAGGCACAAAGTTTTTGATAAAATAAGCAACATTTATAGGGTGTTGTACCCTTAACACAGGGAGTCCAAAGGGCCAAAGGAAACCATAGTTCAAACAAAACTTGAACTAGAGGAACAAACAAAAATAGTTGACCGACAGTTGTAGAAAGCCAAAAAATTACACAACCCCCAAAACAGAGGGATCAAAGCTGACCCCCAGAATCCGAGGCCAAGAAGAGGCAACGGATTTGGGAAGTCCCTTCTTCTTTTGCAGCACAACCAACCAAGGAGGCTCAGAATCGGGAACCAACGAGAAAGGCGAGGGGAGCAAGTCCACAATAACCACCTCAGGAGAGGAGCCACTACGCAGTGAGGGGGTCAACAACGAAGCGACAGAGATCAGAACATGTAAAGGAACAACAGAGTTGTTCAACGAAGGTCACGCAAGATCAGGCAGAGCAACGACAACAGATGGTTCTGACGGAACAAAGACAACAGAACGGGGCAAAGGTTACATGGTAAGGAGAGCCGAAAGAGGATCTTGGGTAGGCTCAGGAGTGTCATCCTCCTCAAAGGAACAATCCGAAGGGGGAGAACCAATAGTGAGATGGCCCGTGAAAGAATTCTTCCACCAAGTAGCAACACTCTTACAGCAAGCAAGAGGGAAACCAAAAGCCAAATGACCAACTGAGAAACAATGTCTCCAACGAAAAGAGAGCCCCTCATAGTCCAGAAGCTGCTTCCAAAGTTGGTCCACCACCATCAAGACCACATCACCATGGAATGGTTTGGAGATATCAAGATCGATTAAGATACGCGCCACCGTAGTATGACCCAAATCCTTAGATGTATAATCCACTTTCAAAAAGTTGCCAATGGCATTGCCAATAGCCTCAAAGAAAGAATCCTCCCAAAATTGGAGAAGGAGATTCGACAGAAAAACCCAAACAGGTTTGATATTCAAAAGCTTCGTAAGAGGATTGAAAGAGCAAGACCACGACCAAATGAACAACGAATAAACACCCTACATCCACACCCGATCCAAAACTCTGTCACGATCCACATGGGTAGAAAAAGTTGCAAAGAAAAAACTTTTGGCACTAAAATAAAGGTCAATCTGTCCAAAAACCAAAGACTTCCAAGAACCAGTCATCCATTCATGGAGATCGGCAAGGAGGGCCACAAGCCATTAAACCTGCAGACCATACTCTGACGCACGTAGAAGTCTTCATTCTTAGCCACCTCAGGCCCGCATACCACAACAGGGGAGTCCCGAGCACAAAGTAGAGGACGAACCCTAGAAGGAACCTGGGCACAAGCAGTAGCAGCAAAGGATTTTCGAGAGCCAACAAGAGCAACAGCCCCAAACTCACCACACACAATTCCAGGAAAGGAGAGATGAGAGTGATGAGAGTGAGGAAACACTTCATAGACCACCGACCCATTCAAATGCACTCCACACTCCTCACACTATCCGAGAACCTGCAATAAATCAGGGGGAACAGGGGGAGCCCCTGCTCCCACAGACCCGCAAACAACCACGCCAAGGCCCAACGACGAACGGTTCCTGTCCAGCACACTAGAGGGCAACACCTGCATTTTGTCATTTAAAACACTGCGTAGACTCCCGCCCAGCGTCGCCAAGGAAGGAGCCGAGGAGAGAGTCGTTTGATCCGTGGAAGGAGTCGTACGTTTCAACGTTCCAGTCGGAAGACCAGCCGTGACCAGAGAGGGCACAGACGCGACCTCTGGCATGACTTCCCAACCTTGGCAGACTGAAACAACCCACCCGCAGAAGAAATCTCCCCGCAAGCGCACGTAAACATCACATTCTTCCCGTTGGCAGTCTTCCCGCTCGCGCACAATTTCAAATCCACATCCATTGTTGAATTCGCAAAGGCCACAAAGTTGAAAAAAAAGACGATCAGAGAATGCAAGGGGAATATTTCCCTCCGAAAGAATGCAGTAGACACAACCATGATTCAAATAAAGAAATTTATAAGGGGCATCCTATGTACTTTCGGGGAAAATTCAAGCTCGATATACCCTATAAAATAGAATGATAAAGGAATTTATTGACTCCTATATGGGAGCTTGACTAAGGAAACCATAGACATATTGTTCAAGGTCAAGGGTGAGTTCAATTCATTTTTGGGAACTGACCATTAGAGCTTAGGGAGCTGGACGACATGATAACAAACACCATCTTCTCCAAAAGGGTACATTGATAGTATCATAGAGGGACAAATTAAAATGATTTGCATGAGCCAATTATTGGTTTCAAAGATCACTTCCTAAGAGAGGTATAATCGCCAATTTATAGAGACAAAACCAATTTTGAGAATTGATGCTCACACATATGGGTGCCCTATTTTCTTTGCTAATTCATTTATCCTTTGGTCATGTAATGAGTCACTTTAATGATTTAAGGTGAATTTAATTCTAATGTGAAATGTTTCCCATCAATTAAAAATAAAAGGCATGTAGCTTGTAATTTAGACTAACTTATAATATAAGCTTATTAGTGTAAGGTGTTTTCATTTTAGGCATGTAGTTTGGGTATTTATGTAACTTCAAAAATTTTGTAAATGATAAAATTTGTGGAGAATAGATAGCTAAGCAAGGATAGAATAGAAGTAGAAAGCAAAATAAGATGTTCAAAGTTTTGAAATAGGTTATGCTATAACATTCATATTGAAATTCAAGGAGAAGGATGAAAGTACAAATCAAGTTACATGAAAGATCTTCTATCAATGTTTGATTTCATGAGGTGATGTGCGGAATTTGCACATGTAATAATATAGTTTTAGATGTTTCCTTTTCATTTTCAAGAAGAATCCTTAGATGGTAGCAATGCTTTGTGTTTATAGTTGTGACTACACCCGACTGGGTCCAATCATCCGTCGTAATCACAACCAATATTTATCTAATATCTTTATCCGATCACTTTCCTATATTGTTGATGCCAGAAGAAGAAACACTAAAACCACAATGTCAGATTCAGTTTGAAAAAATGTGGCTGCAACACAAGGATTTATGTGGATTACCTAAAAGCTAGTGGATGGATAAAAAATGTTTGTGTTTACCAAAAAGTTACAAATAATCAAATAAAGGTTAAAACAATGGAATAAAAATACCTTCAAAAAACTTTTGAGAAGGAAAGAATTGAAGGTGAGTTGGAAGAACTGAACCAAAAGGTCATTCTAGACAGTATGTTTCAAGAAAATTATGTTAAAGAAATCACAACTAGTGGATTACACCAAAATTTTAGGTAGAGAAGAATGTCATTAGTGATCAGAATCTAGAGAAACTTGGCTAGCTGAAGGTGACATGAATACAAAACTCTTTCATAACTCAACAAAAATGAAGAGATCATACAACATGATATGACAACTAAAGAATAGAGAAGGAGATAAAATAACATAAATAAAATAAATACACAATAAAGAAATTCAATACTTCCACAATTTTCTAATAGGGGAAGGTAAATTTGAGCCCATCCAAAACTAGTTCACAAACTATATTCTGACCATGGTACAAGATAGGGACAATAGTATGCGAATGACACCTGTTGAAGAAAATGAGGTAAAATCTGCCATTTTTCAATTGCATCCTGATGAATATCTAGGTCTCGATAGTTTTCCAATGTTATTTTAGCAAACTTGTTGATACTTCATGAACATTTGTGAGGTGGTTGAAGAATCAAGAAAATCTAAGAAAATTTGAAAGGATAATACACCAATACTATATTAATTCTAAATAAAGAGAAATTTTGCTCCTTCATGGATTATAGACCAATATCACTTTGCAACACAATATACAAGATCATAACAAAGGTTATAGAAAAAATAATTAAAAATATTTTTCCAACAATTATAACAACTGAGCAGAGTGGCTTTGTCCTAGGCATAAATATCATCGATGGGAATAGTAATAGCATAAGAGGAAATTCATACCATCAAGAAAGAAAACATTAAAGCAATAATCCTAAAACTTGATGTGATTAAAGCCTATGACAGGGTTAGATGGAGGTTTTTGATGAAAATAATAAAAAAATATGGGTTTTATAGGAAATGGTTACAATGAGTATATGCATGCATCTCAACTCCAAGATACTCAATCCTCATCAATGGATCTCCTTGCGGTATTTTCGAAGGAGCAAAAGTAATAAGGAAGGGGATCCCATATCCTCATTCTTATTTGTGATAATGACTGACACACTCAATACCCATGCAATAGACATGGACTTACCACTTAAATTAAAAGTTGCAAATTTAATCTGGCAAGAAACTATTAAATTTTACTCATGCAGACTTGAACTTGCCCACTTTTTTGAAGTTGAAAGTTGTAAATTTGATCTAACAACATGCAAACTATTCAATTTTATTCATCTTGATTTTAAATGTCTAGTTAAATGGACAAGGATTGATAGTGTTTATAAATACTTTTGGAAAAATTGTTGAATTGTGAGGGTTATGCTTTCTTTAGGTAAACCTCAAATAAACTATATTTATACTTTGAGTGAATGATTAAAGATATTGTACAAATGTACAACATGCCTAAAATGATTTGTACTAATGAAGTTCTTGATATTTATACATTATGATATTTTCATAAATATTTTATCAACCAAAACTTATTCATTTTCATATTTTTTAAATAATTTTAAATAAATGAATTATTTAAATGCAAAAACTAAACTTAAATCAATAAAAATGTATATTAAATCAATTCAAAATTATATTTAATTTTTTTAAATTTAAACCTACAACTATTAAAATGACCTATATCCATAAATTTAATCCAAATTAATAGGTAATATATCTAAAAATCAAAATATTAATTATAAAAAATTGAAATTCATATTTTTTTAACATTTAATATTTATTTACAAAATTATCTTTATTTTGTAAAGAAACAATGAAATCATATATTATTTTTGAAATTAATATAAATAGATATGTAAGCATTTTTTCTAAGTCAATAGACACCTACACAATGATAACTTTCAACATTTTTTTATATATATTATTAATTAATATATATATGCTAATAATTAATATATCTAAAAATCAAAATGAAATATCCAAAACAAAATCAAAATAAACAACAAACATAAACTGAAAAATGTATGGATATCTACTTTTTCAGCATTACACTAAGAAAAGAATATAAACGTTATACCTTAATAAAGCTAGGAATGAAGTAAAATACGTAGCTCGTCACAACTAAATGAAAATGACACGTTACCATGGATTTGGTGCTACGGTGGAAGGCAATCTATGCTACACGTACCACAAGATTCCTCCCTCTCTACCTCTCTTCAAAAGCGTTTGGAAACAGGATTTCAAGATTTCAAAGCCTAAAAAATGGAAGGGGAAAACACAAGCACGGGAAATGCTTCTGTGGGAAGTAAATTGAAGAAGGGCATGTTAGACGCAACCACCAACATCAGTGAGACCTTGCAATATATCAAAGCTTTCTTCCTTGCACAGGTTTGGATTATTGTTTTTCTTTGAAATTTTGTCTCATTTATAGTTCGTTTTCTTTGATGATGTTAATGGTGGATTGCAGGGAAAGAAATTAGTAGCTAAAAATGAGCAGGAATTGGCTGAAGCAGATCTTCAAGCACAGAGAATTCAGGTTGATGCAACTGATGCTGCTGAGACAGAAAAGAAACATCATGACCTCCATAGCTATTAATTCCTAGGTTTTCTTCTTTTGTTTTAGTTATGAGAAATACAGGAATTTCTGTTTTCTGTTTCTGCTGGCAATGTAATATAATTTTCTGTTTATGATCTGTGTGATCAAGAATATCAAGGGTTTCTGCAACCAAACTATTGGTGGATGGTATTTCTTGATTACTAGTCATTATGTAAATCTTGTCAATAAAACATGGTGACATGTAAATCTTGTAATGTTCTGCTGTAGCTCTCCTCCTAGCTTATATGTGGTTTTTAACACATGAAGTAGTTTTGTAAAAAGACGTATCAAAGGCTAATAGTTTAACCCTGAAAAAGAGTTTTCAAATATAATTGGAGTACACTGATTTGTTTGCTGTAAACTCTAGTACTCTTGTTTTCTGTAATTTTGATGAGGTTATGTGGTAAGTCATTTGAATCGGAGTGTAAACCCTCTAATTAGCCGATAGGCTTTCTTTTAACTGGACTTCCAAGTCCACTTTTCACTGGCAAACCTGTCTCACGCCTGAAAACAGGTTTAGCCCGCCGTCCAACAGTCTTGAGGTCACCGGGAAAGTTTTCTCAGGCTGTTAAATAGAGGCAGAAGATATTTATACAAAGTAATTACCGGGAGGACGTTGTAGTTGGGAGAGGTGAAAGATGCTAGGGCAAAGGCATCTAGAGGGACGGCAGAGTCGGTGGATCTACCATCAGTTGCGGAAGCATAGGTGCGGATGGCAGCAGTTAGTTATTTCTTCTTAAATAGTATCGCTTTCCCGATACGCTGACAAAAGAGCACTATGAACTACTACTGAACTCGCGTCACGCCTGTTTTCAACTCACAGGTCACAACTACTCATGTTTAATCTCTTAATGGTAAAAGCCTGTAGAAATCTTGTCTCACATCTAATCATTTAATGAATTAATGCCTTCAGATTTCATTTACCCGTTCAGAATATTTTCCCACTAATACATGCGGAGCTGTCCGCAGTCATTCTTTCTCTGCCGCCACCCTTAATTACCACGCAACTTGTAGATAAATACGTCGGGCTCCTAACGTGTATTGATCAATCCATCAGTGAGCTTCGGGGTAAAATGCCTGAGGAATTAGGAAAGTTTTTAGCATTTTTGCGTTTCAATGAAATTTCTAGCCTGGTAGATATATCATCTGGCTCTTGGTGCTGTAATTCCCCGGTCACCGCGATTGTCTATAGTAACTGGTGCGATTGAAGCTCTATTCCTATAATCGATTTAGTAGCTCACTACTTAGAAATGTTGACACAAGTGGCCCAAGCAGCCCAAGATTGGGGCTTCTTCTAGGTTTGTTTACTGACACCATTATCCAAATTATATATTTTGAATATTTTCTATCTGGGACAATGATTTTAGGGGTTTGGCATTTTCTTTTGAACATAATAAATCCGTATAAGTAGATCTTTTGTTGTTGGGGAGGGTTAAAGGGCTGCTAAAAGAATTTTTTGATCTTCCTTCGGAAGAAAAAAGAAGACACTGTCCAGTAAGGCTCGGTACTCATATGCTTGAAGGCTTTGACCGCTTCTACGACATCTCGGTTGACACAGTGTTGGATTGGGTTGATGTCATTGTTCATTATATCTCGCCAACCCCTGCCAAGGTAGTAGGATACTGGCGAATAACACCCCTCACATACAGGTAAATAAAGTTAATTACAACATACAAGCCAATTTGCAAATTGAAGCATGAGTTGGTGCTGATTGATTGGTGGGTGGATCATGAAGGGAAACCTATGAAAAATATGGAGAAAGAGACTACTCAAGCTTACAGATAAAGTTGCTAGGTATGCTTTTTGTATTGAGAAAAAAAAAGATACAATGAATGCCATGCTTAATATATAATGTATAGTGTTTCCTTCATGAATGTCATGTTTAATATCATTTCATTTGGTGTTTCTATTCAATGAGATAAAATTACTTCAGACAGGAATTTATTCAAATTGACAGTATTAACATTGTTCGCAGATGAGCTTGATCTTGATCTTGAACTTGGACACCATAATAAGTGTAAATTAGTATTTAATCTCCAAGGCGTCCCACTTAAAAGTTAAAAAGAGTCGGAAAAACATAGAAGCATGGAAGTGTATATGAACCCCTGGTTCGCAATATATGTACATCCTGTTGCTATTTTTAATGTCATGCGTGGTTTTGCCAGATTAGAGCTATTGCTCTGTGGAACATATTAGATTGATTTGTACGTAAGGCGAGCATTTTCTCCATGTGTAAGTTTCAGAGTAGTTTGTTGGGCTTGGGGCTTGTGTAAGTTAGGGCCCATAGCACCATGGCATTCCATGTTAAAGACTATTCGTGCTGTGGTTTTCAGTTATTCAAACATTTGCTTTGATTGCTTCATTTGCTCTTAAGCTGTCTTGTTTTCTCACTGATCTTTGCACAAATACTTTTCTGTTAATGTGCTTTTATTTCCCAAAGTAACACCAGATCTTTGTAGAAGTATTGATTATTTGCCTAGTTATCCAGGGACTCATACCCGGATCCAGTTACTCGTTTTCCCCATCTGAAAAATGCCCATCTTGGAGTCGTGTATTAAGACAACTACAAATATTCAAAAACTTCAAATGTTATAATCTATAAAATACAGTCTCCTGGAAGCATCCTTCAAAATCGGTAAACTTAACATAAAATCTACTTAATCAATATTGTATCTGTAATAGCAACATTTCACATCAATACTTAAAGAGTCGTAATATTAAGAAGAGAAAACAAATACGAAGGCTCAAGTTGCCTAACGTGCAAAATTCTTTTATCATTCGATTGAGTCGTACCGCATGGTAGTGGTATGTACTAGAAAACTATTTTCTCTGAAATTTATATCTATTACCTATTTGTTTTACTTTTAAAAATTTCTATTTCAAGTATCACTGAACCCATGTGTTTGAAAAAATTGGCATTTCTCTCCTCTTCCTTGTTTTTGTTTCCAATGGAATGGATATGCATGTGTGCACGTGTATTTAGATAGGGGGGGAGAAGTTGGGTGGGATTATGTGTTAAAATACCCCTCTTGGTTTAATCTATTTTTTATAGAAAGTTTCCTACAATAAGCCATCGTTTTCTCAATTTCATTTTGTTTGAGAAATGTTAATGGCATATAAACAATTACTAGATTGTGTAGGCAAGCTTTGTATTGATTATCTACCTATTTTTTATGAAATGTTTTGTTGGGGTTATCTACCTATTTTTTATGAAATGTTTTGTTGGGGTTTTTAATTTACAGATAATTAAGTAAATTAGGGAGATTATATATATGAACAAAAGATGAGGGTTGCTAACATCCATGTGTATTGAAAACCAATACACCAATGGAGATTATGTATATGGACAAAAGATGAGAGTTGCTAACATCCATGTGTATTGAAACCCAATGTTGTGCTAGTTGGACTTTTTCTCAAACCCTAGCAAGTAATGGCTATTCAAGGTAATAGAATATTGTTTTTAGGTTAAGAGGGAAACATGTATTGATTACCTGCCTATCTTTTATGAAATGCTTTGGTGGGGTTTTTTATTTTTAAAAGCTTGCTTATAGAAAATAATTAAGTAAATTAGGGAGATTATATATGGACAAAAGATGAGGGTTGTTGATATCCATGTGTATTGAAACCAATATTACAAGACTCCAATTTGCCTCAAACTCAGCAAGTTGTTTTTTAACTCAGACTCGGACTCAAAGCCTAGATTCATCCAAGACTCGACAACTAGAAAAACCTAAAAAATTTAGAGATTTTTAAGGATTAAAAATTTATTTCATGCACCTTTTAATAAATAAACCTTAAAGATAATATCATCATCAAATAGAAACTAATATGACCTCATACATAAACATACATCGATCACATAAGTATAAACACAAATTTTAGCTGAAAGAAATAATAGTAGTAAGAGTCAAAACAATTTGATATATAAATGTTGTCAAATGTATATAATACTCATGGAATATGAAATCCATTGCATCAAAAGTTTCAAAAATATATCAAAACAAAAACTATAAGTCTATGGCTCAAAGGAGCCTGCATTATTAAGCATCAGTCCTCCTGCGTAGGGGAATAAGATAGGTTCTGGATGATGATGCAACCATCATTCCTGCCTGTGTCTTAGACTCAATAGTGTTGATGGTTAAAATGACACAAACAACATTAAAACAAAATATTTCTACTCTATTTCTCTTGAAAGAGAAAGACAACATGTAGTAGCCTAACTCCTAAGGTCCTGGTAGTTGGTTCTCAACTGTTTGATGTCACTCAATTGGTTTATGCAACTGTAATATTCAAGGGGCATGTGCTGGTAACAAAGGATTCAAGCTATGACTCTCTTTATCAAAATAGTTCCTGTAAATCAATGGGTTTTAAATAAAAGAAAAAGATAGATCAAAGGGGTAAATCAACAAGTCTGAATTAAATTTATCTAATATCCAGAAAAATACTTCTAACAATGAATGTTTTCTCAACCGATCACAAAAACCATAGCATGACACAACCCACAGTATAACTATACCATCGTATACATCTTAGGTGCTTAATTCAATTCTACTATTCACATATCACAAGTATTTCCAAGATTTCAAAACAACACACATTCATTCATCATTAAAACTATAGATCAACAGACTTCAATAACTTCAATTCAATGACAATTTAACAAGATAATCTTTAAACCTGGTTTCTTCTAATGACTTTCATCACATAAAAAACTATCATGATTTAGCACAATCACTGGCATTCAGGTGGATTATAACTCATTAACCTTATCAAACAACACAATTCAATGTAAACTGCTTATTTTGTAAACTTGCAATTCTATTAACTATCAAAAAATCTAGTACAATGTATCTTTGCAAAAGCTCTGTAAAATTCTATCTCCTAGCACTAGGTAAGCCAATCCAATTATCAATTAGCCGACCCTTACAATATGATACCCATCTGGTATTTATAGATATACAAAAGAAGTTCGAACTTCACTTCTATCTTAGGCTTTCCACCTTTTTAGGAACAATCAACTTTCTTGTAAACTCAGATCAACTTTGATCTTGAGTTCTTACATTATGCATTCAATTTGATCTAACAATAAAAGATAGAAATAGAAGAAAAGAAGTCATGCGCCCTCAAGACTGTCAGTGTTGCATGCATGCAACATGCAAGGAAGAAGATCATCATGCGACATGCAAGGAAGAAGAACATCATGCATGCAAGATTTTATGCATGTGAAGCTGGATCCGCTATGAACTCATCATAACTGGTGAAGACTTGTTGTAGCATATCCATATATGGCCCATCAATCCAGTCATCTTCAAATTTGATGCGATCCAACTCAACTGCAACAAACTCTTTCATACTTTTTACCTTGATCAATTCTCTCCCTGCAACTTTTATTTCTTCTTTGACTTCTACAAGCCGATCTATCACTAAGTCTCCTCCATCATTGTTCTCCTGCATGAGTCCTTGGAATCTTTCATTCCATTTCTCTCTAACCTGACTCAACGGCATGCCATATTTGGTCATTACATTCACATCTACAATTATGGCCATAACCGCTTCCAACTCTTCCAACTGCTCAGTTAAATTATTAACTGCTTCCTGAATTTCATCCTTATGCTTGCTCAAAAAGCCAGTCCTAAACTTAAGTATACGAGAAGTCTTTTCTACAAAATCTTTGTTATTATCTTCAAGTATAGATTCTTCTAGAAGAGTAGTTAGAGGCAATGTATTTATCTTCTCTAACTTTTCACTATACTCTTTGTACTCTTCTTCTAACTTCTCGGATGCCTCAATATATTGATGCATCTCTTTTATTATTCCCTCTGCCTCCTTGTAGGTTTCAAACCCTTTTTCCAAAACCTCACCTACCTCCCAGTTCAATTTGTCTATCCATTTATCAACCATCTGTGCCTTACCTCTAACTTGCACCAAATTATCAACCTCCTTTTTGCTTAGCAAAATAGGAGTCTCAATTGCTGCAACCTGTTGTGACCTTGGAGAGTAGACACTCTTCAAGAATGAATGTAATTGATCCAATTGAGCCTTAAGCTCATCTTTCTTTTGTTTGTCCTTGATCATTCTTGATTTAGTCGTTGAAGCCACCACATCAATCATATTCATTTATTGATTTCTAGTGGGTCTTCCCAAATTAACCGTACTCAATTGATAGTCTGTGAGCTGCATATCCCCTACCTCCTTTTCAGTCATAGGCACGTCACATTCAACAACTATCTCCCCTTTATCTATGAGTCTGGTAGAATGAAAAACTTTAGCCTTCTTCTTAGGCCTCTCCTGTTCAATCTCCTTCATCATGCCCTCCCAATTAAGAGGTTGAGAAGGTGTTCTGGCTCTCTTCTGCAAATCTAATTTCAACCATGTAGGAGCACTGGGAGTCATCATCATGGAAGAGGAAGCAGCAACTGTAGAGGATTGTTGAACATTTACCTCAGGTTGAGACTCAACCTTTCCTTTCTCGTGTTGTTCCTGCAGCACATGCATCTGCACCAACTTCTCAGCCTCTTCTCTATCTCTTTGTTCCTGCACTTCCTTGTCTTCTTCTTTTCTCAATCTCTCCTTTTCCATCTGATCCTTTTCTAACTTCTCTTTCTCTAAGGCCTCCTTTTCCAACCGTTCTGCCTCTAAAGCTTTAAGTTTTGCAACTTCGGCCTCTTCTTCCTTTTGTTTCCTGATTAGCTCTTTGGCCTCTTTTTCTTTTCTTATCCTTTCAGATTCTTCCTTTTCTATTCTTTCCATTTCCAATGCTATGAGTTTCTCTGCCTTTTCCCTTTCTTCTTCAGCTTGTTGTTTCTTTATTAACTCTTCAACATCTCTCTCCTTTCTTAGAGCTTCAACTTCTTGTTCTTTCTGTTGAGCCTCCTCTGCAAGCTTCAGTCTAGCAACCAGGGCTTCCTTTTCCCTTCGGTTTCTTGCTTTATCCTCCTCGAGATCATGGATCTTCTATATTAATTCCAGCTTGTCATTTTCTGCCTTGACCTTGATCTCATGCTCTCGTAGCCTCATTTGCTCCTCCATTTCATCAGCTGCTATCCTTGTTTCAACTTCTTTTACCTTTGATTGTTGATGTTGAAGTAAAGCATCAACTTGTAATTTTGCCTCCATTTCCTTTTGTTTCTCTACAACAGCCCTTGCATCGGATTCTCTGGTAGCATCTTCAAATTGTTTCCATTGTTCTTCCTGTGTAAGAATCTACTCAATAGTATGATCTAGAGGCATGTTTTCTTACAAGTCCTTCTCTGACAGAGTTTCATCTAAGTCTGTCTCAATTTCTACCAATTCTTCCTCCACTTCTTTTCCTTTAGTAGCTTCAGCCATAGCATAAAGTACTCCTTGAACTTCTTTACTTTTCTTTCTTGTGAGTGGGGCTTGTGCAGATGGCTCACCCAATGCGGGCGTAGAAACAACAGATTCAATTGGCACATCTCCCTCTGGTGTCTCTTCTTTTTCATCAACTACCTCAAGTTCTGTCTCTTCAACATCAGGAGGAAAGAATTCTAATGGTTCCTTGGAAGGTGTCTTCCTTTTAATCCTCTTGTACCCTTTACCTTTCTTGAGGATTGGTCCCTGAGGAGCTTGAGTTCTCAACATTAACCATTGCACACTTCTATCCAAGACTGTTCTTCCAATTTTCTTAATATCAATTGTTTCTTCCTCATTCCAGTCTATTGAATCTAAGTACTTGGTGCCAATATTCAATGCTTCATATGAGGGATCTAATACCATTCCATCATCCACCAAAGTGTCAAGAATATTTTCTTTAATACCAAGTTCTGCCATAAGTGATACTGGTAATCTCTCATAATTCTTCTTCCTCAAGTCATACTCATCCTGTCGATCACACCAAAAATCCGATAAAAAATTAAAATGTCTAGTAAACACTGAAGGTAATAAAGCATACATCTTCTTCTTTGGATCAAAATACTTACGAGCTGTATACAATCCCAATTTCAATTGTATCAACTCATTACAAAACACCTTTGCTCCCTTCAAGTGTTGACAGTTGTATTCACCCAGTGTCATGGGAAATTTATGGCATCCTGTCTTGTGCTTCATCCCAAATCTAGCATTAACTCCAATGGCTTGATACACAAACTCCATAAGCACTATTCTATTACTGCAGCATCTTGGAAGTAAATGGGGATGACCTTCAAACCCAAACAATCTGAAGTATGTAAATTTGGGGTATTGGATGTACCAACTTCCCCATTCAGAAATGAAAGCCATAGCTTCTTGACTTAACCTGTATCCTGCATCTCCACTCAACTGGTTGATAACCACATATAAAAATGCATCATTGACTCTTCTGAAGTGAGTCTCAGCAACCTGCAGAGATAGTTGATCGTAGTGTTCCCATACCTTCCTTTGTCCATCCAAAGCTCCCATTATACCTACTCTGTTTAATCCTGAGAAAATCCCCAATCTTGCTGCAACATAGATCACATATGAAGTCATGAAGAAAGATTTGGTCTATCTAACCCTTGTGAGCTGATCATGTATAACATCAAAAACAATCATTGACCAATCAAACTGGTAATCACCCTGAAAGATCACTTGAATAAAATGAAACATCCATTCCTTGAAATGGAAAGCATCCCTCTTCCCAAACACTCTAAACAGCATCAATATCAAATCTGATATCTCCTTCTTGAAATCTGCCCTCTTTGGCTGGTCTGCCAGCTTGCTTAAAGATTTCTTCTTCGTGCTTAACCATCTTTTATTTAAGTGAGACTTATTGGAATATGTATGCTTGTTGTATTTCTCCAATGCTTCTGCCTCAGTTAGCTGCACCAAATTCTTGGGATCAGGAATATTAAATATGCTTTGGAACATTTGCGGAGTAAGATCTATAATCACATTATTCTGTGAATCCATGCATAATCTTGTAGCTGGATTATAAGTATTGGCCACTGTCAATATCAACTCCGGACACTGAATTGATAAAGGAAACACAGTGATATGTGCAAGACCGAAGTCAACAATCCTTTGAGTTCTCCCTGTCAAGTTTTCTCTTTCTGCAAAGGTTTCTTCATGTAATTCTTCAAAGCTATACTAGCCCAGATTAGTATTTGTGATATCTGACCAGTCTGATTCCACCTTGTTCACCTTCACCACCAGATTCCTATGATCATACCTCAATGTATAAGGCAACTGTTCTGGTTTCACCTTCTTGATTTTCGGTGCTGTCTTTGAGGTTCCAGCCAGTTGATTCCTTCGAGCAGCCTCTCCTGACATTCCCGACATCTCTCAAATCTCCTGCAAGAAAATCTCTAATTAGACCTTTAGATAAATCATCATAAAACATGCTTTTAAAACATACCTGTCACACATATATCGGAGTCGGAACCAAACAGAAGCACAAAAGAGTCTCTTTTACAAAACTGGTGGACTCAGAGCAAAAACCGATATAGGAACTTCACCAAATAACAAACGGGCTCGGAGTCGGAGTCGGGGAAATTATCGAAACCAGGATCAGAATAAAAAAGGGATTTGGTTTTTTTCCTTGAATTCTCTTTTTTCATATTCTATTTCCATTCCGCCTCCGCCTCCGATTTGATCATCGTTACTTCAACAAAAGACTTCCCACTATATGCGGAGCCTGACACAGGATGAAAACGAAACTAATAACCTTCGCAAACAAAATTCTTAAGTTCAAGATCAGTTCCGATCCCGCCTCCGCCAATTCATCCTATACTTCAAGTAAACCTTTTAGAACTCAGAATCGAAAACGAGATAGAAATGGAATTGATAACCTTTGTAAAACAAATTTCTTATGTCCATAATCCATTCCAATCCCGCCTCCACCTATGCTAATCATGACATCATCAAATTTATTCATTTTCCACATAACTTCATGATTAAAACCTAGGTCGCTATAAAATGGCAAAAGAGCTTTAAAAATACCATACTCATATGACCATGGGGAATCAATGGCATTTCTAAGATATCAATTTTAATCATTTAAAGTAATTACAAAGACCAACGAAACCCTAATCTAACAAACCTAATAAAACTAGGGCACGGGCTTAAAACCCTGCCATTCTACCAAACGATGAAACCTTAAATTAAACAATAAATCTAATCTACCTTAACTCACTTTAAAATCTCTAATCTACCTCACTGCAAATTCTTAATCTAACTCACGCCATTAAAAACCTTTAATCTAATCTAATCTACTGCAAATCAAAAATGACATGACGCAATCACAATTAAGACGTGAAAGCGACAATGCCCTAAAATCGAAAGAAAAGACACGATAAAACAAGACAACAAAGATTAAAGCAAAACAAACAAGCCAAAACAAGAACCTGCTCATTCAATCACATCGATAATCATAAAATTGCTTTAAAACACTATGATTGAACACGCGAGCAGATATAAAGCAAAACACAATGAACACAACAGCAGATAAAACAAACAAACAACCAAAATAAAAGACCTACTTTAAATGCAAACAAAGCCACGCTAACTTTCTGAATCAATTCGCACACAATATCCCTCCTCTATCTCGATCAATTTGCTCAAACGAACTCTGCTATTGCTCTTCACGCTCTCAGACTTGTGATAATAACAATAATGATCGACTTTAACCCTTAATAAAAAAAAAATGTGAATTTCTACCTACACCGGCAACCACCATTAATGCATTAAAACACAATAAAGGCGGAGTCAGAACGAACACTGGTTTGCAGTGCAACTTCAGTCAAAAAGTCAACGACAAAAATTATCGGGGGCAAAACTAAAATGGAAACAGGATCTTAAGCTCATAAAATTTCCAAACCTTATTCCCATTCCGACTCCGCGTCCGACAACTCAAAACAAAACAAAAAGTTAAGTAAAAGACCAACATATTAAAACAAAACACAAAAACCGAGACAAATAAACATTAAAAAGGTAGCGGAGGCGGGATCGGAATTGACTTTGATTTTACAAATTTTGATAACAACCATCCCAATTCTCACTCTGGCTCCGCTTCCACAAAAGACAAAAAACCAAGGCAAAGAAAAGACTGTTGGGATAGAACCAAAAACACGCCTCAAAAGAACTTTCAGAACCCGATTCAGCTCCGGTTCCGATTCCGACAGAGAAATCAAAGAAAAACAAAGTATTGGCAAAACTAGACTCCAAACTTTGTTCCAAAAAAAACCAAGTACAAAAAAACACAAAGGGGGACCCATTTTGACCAAGGCAAAAGATGGGGTGGTTATGCAAGGCATAACAAATGGCGACTCGGCTGGGAAAATGGTTTACCTATTTTCAAAAATACCCAAAAAAAAATTTAGTCACCCAAAAACTACTTGGCTTATAAACACCTTACCTTGAATGAGATCAGATATTTGTAGGATAATCTTGAGTTTGAATCTCAGATGTTATGTGCTCATGAGTTATTTTTGAATCTGAGTGTGTGCCTATATTGTGCATCATTCTATGTAGATACTTTCTCTTCTTGTAAACAACTATACCTAAGTTTCAAGCTACATAAGTTGAGTCCTTTAACTGTCGTGCAGTAAAATCCTGGGTATTGCTCCGCTGCCATACATGCGTCCATAGCCCCGATGGAGATACCTCTAGTCCTCTCAAAGCATTGCTCTACTGCCAGACAGGCGTCCATAGCCCCGATAGAGATACTTGGTTACCCACTTGATATTGAGCTTGCTTTTCTTTCTTTCTTTCTCTTTCTCTTTTTTTTTTATGGATGGATGGAAATTATTTATGCATCTCTCAATACTCTGATTCAATGAATCTAAAATGTGGGTTGAGTACTACAATGGATTTCATGATAGTTTTGGAATCTGATTTTTCACTTGAAATATAGATAGAGTCATTCTAAAACAAATAGGTAACTATTCATGCAGATGTTTTTCTAATTGGGTGACAAATCTTTGATCACAATTCATGAGATATTCACATTTACATCTTATATCCTTAATAACTTTTCCAACCCAAACTAGAATGATCATAAAACATAAGTTTTAGAATGAAATCCTTTTCAATGATTATAATGAGAATACCTAAACCAATTTCTCTCCTAGTACCAATAGTATACTTTGAATAACAACCCCTTAACTTGAGATGAGCAAAATAAGAATCCCCAACTAAACAAGACAAAACAAAACAAAACAAGCAAAACAAAAACTTAAAAAAAACAAAGCAAGAAAACAAAACAAACCAAGCAAAACTAGCAAAACAAAGACTAAAACCTAAAAACTAAAAACAAAAACTTAATTACATATGATACAATATAGTACATTGCTTTTCAAAACACCAGACTTTCTATGCACCAAAATAGTGTTTGAGAAACTGACCATTAACTAGCTATGGAACAGGCTCTCCTGTTAAGGTACTCAAACGAAAGGCATTTTCCCCTAAGATTTCAGCTATTTGGTAGGGACCTAACCAAAGCCTATCGAATTTCTGATGGTCTCCCTTCCTTTCTCTAGCCTTATCCCATAATAGCACAAGGTCTGATATTCTAAAAGCTTTCACTCTGGCTCTTTTGTCAAACCAATGCTTGACAACAGCCTGATGTTTAGAGAATTGTTGCAAAGCAACATCTCTTTGTTCTTCCATGTTCAATAAGTTAAGCAGTCTAACCTCAATCCTATCATCCCTATTCTAAAACTCCTGCATAAATTTCAGAACAGGTATTTGTAAATGTATGGGGAAGATTGGATCCTGGCCATAAACTAGTTTAAAGGTTGAATTCCCTAGGGCTGCTTTAATTCTGGTTCGATCTGCCCATAAGGCAAATCTCAGTTGGGTATGTCAATCCCTAGGGTTACTTTCTAACAACTTTTTTATTACTTCCAATAAATTCTTATTTGTGGACTCAGCCACTCCATTGCCTTGAGGGTAATAATTGGAAGAATATTTTAATACAATCTTATGCTCATAAGTCCATGAAATAAATTCAGCAAAGGAAAAAGCAGGGCCATTATCACATACCGGAGGAAATGGAACTCCAAACCTAGTTGTGATGTTCTCTGTCAGAAACTTAATGACCACCTCTATAGTGTTATTCTTGCAAGGCAGGGCCTCCGTCCAACATGTACAATAATCCGTCACAGTCAAGATGAATCTGTGACCTGCAGAAGAATTTGGATTAATCACTCCTACAAAATCAAGTGCCCATTGGGCAAATGGCCTTACCTCATAAACCGACTGTAGGGGCATCGCAGGATTTCTTTCTCTTGATACAGAAGTTTGACATACATGACAAGTCATGCAATGTTGATGCGCATCCCTAAACACATAAGGCCAATAGTAACCTGACCTTAAAATCTGATGAGCCAACACATCAGCAGATCCATGTCCTATTCCATGCCTACCATGAAATTCACTTATAGCATGTTTAGCTTCTTGCTGATCCAGACAACGCAAGTAGATTCCTTGGAAATTCTTCCTGTAGATTGATCCTCCTTTAAGCATATAATGGGCGCTTTTCATCCTTAGTGCTCTTCTTTGAGTTGCATTCATCCCTTCTGGACACTTGTTATTGAGGAGGAAAAAGACTAAGTCTGTATACCAGGGATCTTTTGTGAATGACTGAACAATGTATTGCTGGCAAGTTATACTTCTATCCACTTCAGCCATCGCCTTTGACAAATCTTGACCTCTTACAAGCTTCATTGGGTGAATCTCCAAGTCAAATTCTTGTAAAATGGCCATCCATTTCCCTCTTCTTTCTCCTAGTTCACTTTGCATCAAGAGGGACTTTATAGTTGGATCTGGGACTATAGCCATCACTTGACTTCGGATTATGTAGTGTTTGAATTTTTTCACTGCTCACACCAATACAAAAGCCTGTTTTTCTATTGATGAATATCTTACCTTTGCATTCTTAAATGGAGAGCTCATAAAAGCAATAGGCCTCTCCTCATTCTCTTCTCTTCTCTGTGTCAAGACTGTTGCACATGAATGTTCAGAAGCAAAAGAATAAATGTAAAATGGCTTTAGATAATCCGGGCTTGTTAAAACAGGTGTCTCAGATATAGCTTGTTTAATCTGCATGAAAACAGATTTAGCCTCTTCACTCCATTCAATCTTCGCATCCTTCTTCATCATTTCATTAAGTGGTTTAACAATTTCTGCAAACTCTGTTATAAACTTCCTTACAAAATTAACCCTTCCAAAGAAAGATCTCATCTCCTTCTTACTTCATGGCCTTTTCAACTTCAAAATGGCTTCTACTCGATCAAGATCTATGGAAATTCCCTCCTCTGATATAATGTGACCCAAGAGCTTCCCTTCAGAAACTCCAAGTACACATTTCTTTGGATTGAGAGAAACACCATAACTGATACATTTCTTTAGTACTTTCTCTAAATCGGTAGCATGATCTTCTCTACTCTTAGAGAAGATGGTCAGATCATCAACATAGATGATTATATACTTTCCTATCAGGTCTTTAAACGCTACATCCATCGCTCTTTGAAAAGTAGCACCAACATTAATTAGACCGAATGGCATCCTCCTGTAGGCAAATGTGCCCCACTTTGTAGTGAAAGCAGTCTTCATCCTATCCTCGTGACTTACCAGTACCTGATTATATCCTGAATATCCATCCAAGAAAGACATCATTTGAGATCCATTGACCTTTTGCAATACTTCATCAAAAGAAGGTAATGGATAATTGTCCTTCTCAGAGGCTTTGTTTAGATTTCTGAAATCCACACATAACCTAATTTCCCCATTCTTCTTCCTCACAAGAACCAGGAACTAAATTAGCCACCCAGGTAGAGTTCCTAACTGGAAAAATTATTCTTGCAGCCAAAAGCTTCTGTACTTCTCTCTGGATCAGAGGCTCGATTAATGCATTGACAAGGCGTTGCTTTTGGCGAAACAACTTGGCTTCTGGCTTAAGAGGAATTGTATGTGTGATGACAGATGTATCAAAAGTTTTCAAATCATCGTAGCTCCAAGCAATTACTTCAATATTCTGCTTCAAAACTTTGATTATCTCATCCTTTATTTCCTGAGGACAAGTCTTTTCTACCCCTGAGTGAGTCAAATTAACGGATTCATACTTGCCTCCCTCACTTTTTGTAGGAATTCTCTGATAAGCTCGTGGATCTGAATCAAATATCCTCTCTAATGCTATCATCCCTTTTGGGATGTTATTGCTCTTTAAATCCATTATCCCTTCTGGATTATCACTTTCCGTATTGTCACCTCCTAGATTCCAGTCTCCTTGATCCCTATCAACATCATCAATTATTTGTCCTTGAAATACATCAGAACTCTCCAAAAAGGCCAAAATATGTTGATCATCATTAAACACCTAGAAGTGTCTAACATTGTCAGGAATTGCAGGAATTGAAATCAATTCCATAGAAAACCTCTTCAAATTTGAATCCTGCATCGGCTCTAATGTACTTGCTGCAACGGCAAGAGCATCTGCTATTTGATTTGCTTCCCTTGGAATAAGAGTAATCCCAAAGGCATCAAAATCTTCTATTAAATTCCAGACCCTATTCCTATAAGCAACCAATCTTTTATTATGGCAAGTGTATTGGCTACGTACCTATTTCACAATCACCTCAGAGTCTCTCATCACTATAAGAGCATTTACCTTCTTCTTATGAGCAAACATAAGTCCTCTTGCAAGTGCCTCATATTCAGCCACATTGTTAGTGCAACCAAACTGCAATCTATAAGAAGCAAAATAAGTTTTCTCTTTCAGATTAGTAAGTTCAATTCCAGCTCCGCTTCCTGCTTTAGATTTAGAACCATCAAATTTAAGAGTCCATAACTGGTCTTTTGCTAGGAGCTCTTTCTTTTTAGAAACTACAGGGATTTTGTCACTTGTAACATGTGGCAGCTCGGACTTTTGTTGTTTATCAGAATTCGTGTTGAGAAGAAGCTCAGTTAACAATTTTCCTAGTTCCTTAATTTGTTCAACAACTACCTCTTGAGTGATTTCTTGGGCTGAGTCAGGATCTGACTCATCTTCTATTAACTCCTTTGGTATTGGCAAAGCATCTGGAATAGGAGTATTAAAATGAAACTGAGATACTTCCACTTCCTCTTTTTGATCTAAAAACCCTAAGACCTGAGTCTGTTCTATTGGTAAAGGAACTTCTTCTTGAGAAAGACTAATCCGTGTAAGAATAGTTGCATCCTTAGCTTGGAAAGAGAACTCATTGAGGGGAGTCTTAGTTACCTCTTGAGATTCTTGCTTGGGTAGATCTACATGCCTTAGAATATCTATGCATGACTGACATGTCAACTCCGAATGGTTATGATAGTGTATTCTACACCAATTAGGAAGCAATAGATTACTCAAATCAGTTTCTGTTCCTAGAACCAGCCTATCTTGTTGCAATTTCCTTATTAGAACTTGCTGGTTGATGTGAATCATCGAATCAGTGTGGTCTAAGGATAGTGTATCCTCAAAACTAACTCCAGAGAAAGTAAGGACTTCCTCTTGCTTGTAAACACCCATCTCAATCTCAAAGAATGCTACTTCATTTGGAGTATCATACTCTGTAATCATGTGTTTGAGCCTAGGTTCACTTTCAATTCTTATCTGAGTGGCAACCCCTTTCCATGGTAACCACATGTGCGAGAAGTCCAAGGACAGATATCCACCTATGCTTTTCATTAGCTCTCGACTTAAAAGCATCCCATATGTTTCTAGGATGTCAGCAACTTGAATATCTATATAGGTCTAGATCCTTGGGTCTGATCCAACCTGCACACACATGTTCTTCAACTCACCTACAACATTAACTTCAGTTTTATCCAATTGAATCACCTTTTTATTGGTTGGAATAGGACTCAATCCTAACTTTTTTACAAATTTAAAAAGGCATGACATTCCCTGATGCTCCAGAATCTAACAAGCAATTGTGTAGATTCTTTCCAAAGATCCTCAAACTTAACAAGAAAGGTGGGGTACTGGTCTTACCTTTATACATAGCACCATTTGTCTCCTTTGCAGGAGTCACTTTACCTTTCCCTTTCAAGCGATCTGTTTCTTCCAAAGCTTTTAATACCACCTCCCTTTGAGCTGGGCACCACTTCATGATATCAAAGAAAGACAGTGATGTCTCTTGCCTTTGCAATTCTGCAACAAAATCAAACTCTGAATCATTCCTAAATTGATATTTAAGAAAATAAGGCTGATTACCTCTATTCTGAGTATCAGAAGGTCCCTTTGGTGGGGGTGGATTGTTATCTGCATTCTGATTTGGTGGAACCATGTTGTTAGGGGGTGCAGATGTAGTGAATGGTCCTTTATTCTGGTTCCTCAGAAAATGACCACTCTTAGATGGAAGGCTTGAGCGTCATAGACATCTTCTTCCGGCTCATTATCCCCTTGCATAGGGAATTGATACTTTTCTTCAATGGTTTCATAAGTCATGGCAGTGCTGGCCGACCCATTGCCTTGATTAGAATTTCCTGCTTGAGGATGGGCATCAGCCTGTGCAATTTTCACCATCTTCTCCATTTTTGGGCAATTGACCTCAGAATGGGCTGCTATATCATGCAACCTACACCAATTTGTCATAAAATTTAAATCAACAACATTAGCAATATTTGGTCTTTCTTCACCTGCTTGATAATTATGGGGAACTCCTCCATTGTTAGGTCCAGTGTTCCACTGCCTATTGTTGTTATTGTTGTTATTGAATCTCTGATTGTATCCTCTGTTTTGATTTTGATAATTCTGATTTGAGGAATTTTGATTTTGGAAGTTCCTATTGGTGTTCTAATTAGAGTAATTGCCCTGATAGTTGTAACCTCCTTGATTGTTGTAATTCTGGTTTTGATTATTGGGAGGATTTTTTCTGAGCTGTGCCATGTCATTTGACATATGAGAGAGAGTCTTTTTGAGAGTCTCTACTTCACTTGTAAGTTGAATAGTTTGATCATTCTGCACATTTTGAACTATGGCTGGGGAATGGACATGGGTTGGTCCTCCCCCTTGTTGCAATTGATTTTGAGGTTGATATTGAGGTCGCTGTTGAGGTTGTTGTTGTGGGGATTGATGTGAGGAATCATGCATGCTATTGCCAAAGAAGGGCACAGTTGGTGGAGCTTGCAACTCAGATACAGGTCCATAATGGGAATAAGACGTCCCTGGGACAGTGTTGTATAATGGTGGATTAGGCATCTAATAATTCATTGGAGGAAAAGGTACTCCCAACCCTCCAAGTTGCAGATTTGTCTGTTGTTGCAATTTGATAGCCAAATGATAAATCTTAGATAGTGAGTCAATCTCATCAGGTTGATAAGTTCTTTGTAAGAAGAGACCAATCAAAGGATCAATAGCTCTCAGATATGCCTGTATGGCCATGGCTTCCGGCACTAGGTAAGGCTCTTGTAGCCTACGATACATTCTTTGGAACCTAGTGTTGAACAAGGGAAATGGTTCATGATGCTCCTTTCTAATAGTGGCAAATTGGTGATATAGTATTGCAGGGTCTACATAAACCCTGAACTGATTAATGAAAGCATTCTCTAAATCTATCCAACCCAGAATGGATCCTTGGGGTAGATTTAGATACCAATTATATGCCATATCTCCTAAACAGTAAGGAAATAGTCTACATACCACATCTTGATGAGCAACTTGAGCTCGTGTGCACCATCTTTGAATGCCTGTATATGTTCCTCTGCACTTCTTGATTCTCCATGCATATATTTCAGACAGAACTTCTTTGGGTTCTTCGATAATTCATGGAATCCGCTTGGAATTGTCCCTAACGGGGAGGGATTACCCAAAAAATAAGTCATTGGTGGGATTGGTTGGGTAGGTGGTGGTGATAAAGGCCAAATTGGTGGTGACAAAGGCCTACTGGGTGGTGGTGTGGATGGAATTGGTGGAAATCTTGGTGGAGTAAGCGGTGGCGGTAATGTAGGTATTTCTACCCTACGAGCATGAGGTCTTGATCTAACCGGGGTTTGAAGTTCTTCAAATAGTTCATGATTAGTAGAGGATCTAAGAACCCTCTCGTATCCCTCTGGCGAAAAAGATCTTCCGCGAGCCAGCTTGTCCTTTCAGGCCCTCCTTCTAGCGCCAATTTCTATTGATGGTTAAAATGACACAAACAACAATAAAACAAAATATTTCTACTCTATTTCTCCTGAAAGAGAAAGACAACATGTAGTAGCCTAACTCCCAAGGTCCTAGTGGTTGGTTCTCAACTGTCTAATGTCACTGAATTGGTTCATGCAAGTGTAATATTCAAGGGGCATGTGCTGGTAACAAAGGATTCAAGCTATGACTCTCTTTATCAAAATAGTTCATGTAAATCAATGGGTTTTAAATAAAAGAAAAAGATAGATCAAAGGGGTAAATCAGCGAGCATGAATTAAATTTATCTAATATCCAGACATATACTTCTAACAATGAATGTTTTCTCAACCGATCACAAAAACCATAGCATGACACAACCCACAGTATAACTGTACCATCGTATACATCTTAGGTGCTTAATTCAATTCTACTATTCGCATATCACAAGTATTTCCAAGATTTCAAAACAACACACATTCATTCATCATTAAAACTATAGATCAACAAACTTCAATAACTTCAATTCAATGACAATTTAATAAGATAATCTTTAAACCTGGTTTCTTCTAATGAATTTCATCACATAAGAAACTATCATGCTTTAGCACAATCACTGGCATTCAGGTGGATTATAACTCATTAACCTTATCAAACAACACAATTCAATGTAAACTCCGTATTTTGTAAACTTGCAATTCTATTAATTGTCAAAAAATCTAGTACAATGTATCTTTGCAAAAGCTCTGTAAAATTCTATCTCCTAGCCCTAGGTAAGCCAATCCAATTCTCAATTAGCCGACCCTTACAATGTGATACCCATCTAGTATTTATAGATATACAAAAGAAGTTTGAACTTCACTTCTATCTTAGGCTTTCCACCTTTTTAGGAACAATCAACTTTCTTGTAAACTCAAATCAACTTTGATCTTGAGTTCTTACATTATGCATTCAGTTTGATCTAACAATAGAAGATAGAAATAGAAGAAAAGAAGTCATGCGCCCTCAAGACTGTCAGTGTTGCATGCATGCAACATGCAAGGAAGAAGATCATCATGCGACATGCAAGGAAGAAGAACATCATGCATGCAATATTTTATGCATGTGAAGCTGGATCCGCTATGAACTCATCATAACTGGTGAAGACTTGTTGTAGCATATCCATATCTGGCCCATCAATCCAGTCATCTTCAAATTTGATGCGATCCAACTCAACTGCAGCAAACTCTTTCATACTTTTTACCTTGATCAATTCTCTCCCTGCAACTTTTATTTCTTCTTTGACTTCTACAAGCCGATCTATCACTAAGTCTCCTCCATCATCTTTCTCCTGCATGAGTCCTTGGAATCTTTCATTCCATTTCTCTCTAACCTGACTCAACGGCATGCCATCTTTGGTCATTACATTCACATCTACAATTATGGCCATAACCGCTTCCAACTCTTCCAACTGCTCAGTTAAATTATTAACTGCTTCCTGAATCTCATCCTTATGCTTGCTCAAAAAGCCAGTCCTAAACTTAAGTATACGAGAAGTCTTTTCTACAAAATCTTTGTTATCATCTTCAAGTATAGATTCTTCTAGAAGAGTAGTTAGAGGCAATGTATTTATCTTCTCTAACTTTTCACTATACTCTTTGTACTCTTCTTCTAACTTCTCGGATGCCTCAATATATTGATGCATCTCTTTTATTACTCCGTCTACCTCCTTGTAGGTTTCAAACCCTTTTTCCAAAACCTCACCTACCTCCCAGTTCAATTTGTCTATCCATTTATCAACCATCTTTGCCTTACCTCTAACTTGCACCAAGTCATCAACCTCCTTTTTGCTTAGCAAAACAGGAGTCTCAATTGTTGCAACCTGTTGTGACCTTGGAGAGTAGACACTCTTCAAGAATGAATGTAATTGATCCAATTGAGCCTTAAGCTCATCTTTCTTTTGTTTGTCCTTGATCATTCTTGATTTAGTCGTTGAAGCCACCACATCAATCATATTCATTTATTGATTTCTAGTGGGTCTTCCCAAATTAACCGTACTCAATTGATAGTCTGTGAGCTGCATATCCCCTACCTCCTTTTCAGTCATAGGCACGTCACATTCAACAACTATCTCCCCTTTATCTATGAGTCTGGTAGAATGAAAAACTTTAGCCTTCTTCTTAGGCCTCTCCTGTTCAATCTCCTTCATCATGCCCTCCCAATTAAGAGGTTGAGAAGGTGTTCTGGCTCTCTTCTGCAAATCTAATTTCAACCATGTAGGAGCACTGGGAGTCATCATCATGGAAGAGGAAGCAGCAACTGTAGAGGATTGTTGAACATTTACCTCAGGTTGAGACTCAACCTTTCCTTTCTCGTGTTGTTCCTGCAGCACATGCATCTGCACCAACTTCTCAGCCTCTTCTCTATCTCTTTGTTCCTGCACTTCCTTGTCTTCTTCTTTTCTCAATCTCTCCTTTTCCATCTGATCCTTTTCTAACTTCTCTTTCTCTAAGGCCTCCTTTTCCAACCGTTCTGCCTCTAAAGCTTTAAGTTTTGCAACTTCGGCCTCTTCTTCCTTTTGTTTCCTGATTAGCTCTTTGGCCTCTTTTTCTTTTCTTATCCTTTCAGATTCTTCCTTTTCTATTCTTTCCATTTCCAATGCTATGAGTTTCTCTGCCTTTTCCCTTTCTTCTTCAGCTTGTTGTTTCTTTATTAACTCTTCAACATCTCTCTCCTTTCTTAGAGCTTCAACTTCTTGTTCTTTCTGTTGAGCCTCCTCTGCAAGCTTCAGTCTAGCAACCAGGGCTTCCTTTTCCCTTCGGTTTCTTGCTTTATCCTCCTCGAGATCATGGATCTTCTATATTAATTCCAGCTTGTCATTTTCTGCCTTGACCTTGATCTCATGCTCTCGTAGCCTCATTTGCTCCTCCATTTCATCAGCTGCTATCCTTGTTTCAACTTCTTTTACCTTTGATTGTTGATGTTGAAGTAAAGCATCAACTTGTAATTTTGCCTCCATTTCCTTTTGTTTCTCTACAACAGCCCTTGCATCGGATTCTCTGGTAGCATCTTCAAATTGTTTCCATTGTTCTTCCTGTGTAAGAATCTACTCAATAGTATGATCTAGAGGCATGTTTTCTTACAAGTCCTTCTCTGACAGAGTTTCATCTAAGTCTGTCTCAATTTCTACCAATTCTTCCTCCACTTCTTTTCCTTTAGTAGCTTCAGCCATAGCATAAAGTACTCCTTGAACTTCTTTACTTTTCTTTCTTGTGAGTGGGGCTTGTGCAGATGGCTCACCCAATGCGGGCGTAGAAACAACAGATTCAATTGGCACATCTCCCTCTGGTGTCTCTTCTTTTTCATCAACTACCTCAAGTTCTGTCTCTTCAACATCAGGAGGAAAGAATTCTAATGGTTCCTTGGAAGGTGTCTTCCTTTTAATCCTCTTGTACCCTTTACCTTTCTTGAGGATTGGTCCCTGAGGAGCTTGAGTTCTCAACATTAACCATTGCACACTTCTATCCAAGACTGTTCTTCCAATTTTCTTAATATCAATTGTTTCTTCCTCATTCCAGTCTATTGAATCTAAGTACTTGGTGCCAATATTCAATGCTTCATATGAGGGATCTAATACCATTCCATCATCCACCAAAGTGTCAAGAATATTTTCTTTAATACCAAGTTCTGCCATAAGTGATACTGGTAATCTCTCATAATTCTTCTTCCTCAAGTCATACTCATCCTGTCGATCACACCAAAAATCCGATAAAAAATTAAAATGTCTAGTAAACACTGAAGGTAATAAAGCATACATCTTCTTCTTTGGATCAAAATACTTACGAGCTGTATACAATCCCAATTTCAATTGTATCAACTCATTACAAAACACCTTTGCTCCCTTCAAGTGTTGACAGTTGTATTCACCCAGTGTCATGGGAAATTTATGGCATCCTGTCTTGTGCTTCATCCCAAATCTAGCATTAACTCCAATGGCTTGATACACAAACTCCATAAGCACTATTCTATTACTGCAGCATCTTGGAAGTAAATGGGGATGACCTTCAAACCCAAACAATCTGAAGTATGTAAATTTGGGGTATTGGATGTACCAACTTCCCCATTCAGAAATGAAAGCCATAGCTTCTTGACTTAACCTGTATCCTGCATCTCCACTCAACTGGTTGATAACCACATATAAAAATGCATCATTGACTCTTCTGAAGTGAGTCTCAGCAACCTGCAGAGATAGTTGATCGTAGTGTTCCCATACCTTCCTTTGTCCATCCAAAGCTCCCATTATACCTACTCTGTTTAATCCTGAGAAAATCCCCAATCTTGCTGCAACATAGATCACATATGAAGTCATGAAGAAAGATTTGGTCTATCTAACCCTTGTGAGCTGATCATGTATAACATCAAAAACAATCATTGACCAATCAAACTGGTAATCACCCTGAAAGATCACTTGAATAAAATGAAACATCCATTCCTTGAAATGGAAAGCATCCCTCTTCCCAAACACTCTAAACAGCATCAATATCAAATCTGATATCTCCTTCTTGAAATCTGCCCTCTTTGGCTGGTCTGCCAGCTTGCTTAAAGATTTCTTCTTCGTGCTTAACCATCTTTTATTTAAGTGAGACTTATTGGAATATGTATGCTTGTTGTATTTCTCCAATGCTTCTGCCTCAGTTAGCTGCACCAAATTCTTGGGATCAGGAATATTAAATATGCTTTGGAACATTTGCGGAGTAAGATCTATAATCACATTATTCTGTGAATCCATGCATAATCTTGTAGCTGGATTATAAGTATTGGCCACTGTCAATATCAACTCCGGACACTGAATTGATAAAGGAAACACAGTGATATGTGCAAGACCGAAGTCAACAATCCTTTGAGTTCTCCCTGTCAAGTTTTCTCTTTCTGCAAAGGTTTCTTCATGTAATTCTTCAAAGCTATACTAGCCCAGATTAGTATTTGTGATATCTGACCAGTCTGATTCCACCTTGTTCACCTTCACCACCAGATTCCTATGATCATACCTCAATGTATAAGGCAACTGTTCTGGTTTCACCTTCTTGATTTTCGGTGCTGTCTTTGAGGTTCCAGCCAGTTGATTCCTTCGAGCAGCCTCTCCTGACATTCCCGACATCTCTCAAATCTCCTGCAAGAAAATCTCTAATTAGACCTTTAGATAAATCATCATAAAACATGCTTTTAAAACATACCTGTCACACATATATCGGAGTCGGAACCAAACAGAAGCACAAAAGAGTCTCTTTTACAAAACTGGTGGACTCAGAGCAAAAACCGATATAGGAACTTCACCAAATAACAAACGGGCTCGGAGTCGGAGTCGGGGAAATTATCGAAACCAGGATCAGAATAAAAAAGGGATTTGGTTTTTTTCCTTGAATTCTCTTTTTTCATATTCTATTTCCATTCCGCCTCCGCCTCCGATTTGATCATCGTTACTTCAACAAAAGACTTCCCACTATATGCGGAGCCTGACACAGGATGAAAACGAAACTAATAACCTTCGCAAACAAAATTCTTAAGTTCAAGATCAGTTCCGATCCCGCCTCCGCCAATTCATCCTATACTTCAAGTAAACCTTTTAGAACTCAGAATCGAAAACGAGATAGAAATGGAATTGATAACCTTTGTAAAACAAATTTCTTATGTCCATAATCCATTCCAATCCCGCCTCCACCTATGCTAATCATGACATCATCAAATTTATTCATTTTCCACATAACTTCATGATTAAAACCTAGGTCGCTATAAAATGGCAAAAGAGCTTTAAAAATACCATACTCATATGACCATGGGGAATCAATGGCATTTCTAAGATATCAATTTTAATCATTTAAAGTAATTACAAAGACCAACGAAACCCTAATCTAACAAACCTAATAAAACTAGGGCACGGGCTTAAAACCCTGCCATTCTACCAAACGATGAAACCTTAAATTAAACAATAAATCTAATCTACCTTAACTCACTTTAAAATCTCTAATCTACCTCACTGCAAATTCTTAATCTAACTCACGCCATTAAAAACCTTTAATCTAATCTAATCTACTGCAAATCAAAAATGACATGACGCAATCACAATTAAGACGTGAAAGCGACAATGCCCTAAAATCGAAAGAAAAGACACGATAAAACAAGACAACAAAGATTAAAGCAAAACAAACAAGCCAAAACAAGAACCTGCTCATTCAATCACATCGATAATCATAAAATTGCTTTAAAACACTATGATTGAACACGCGAGCAGATATAAAGCAAAACACAATGAACACAACAGCAGATAAAACAAACAAACAACCAAAATAAAAGACCTACTTTAAATGCAAACAAAGCCACGCTAACTTTCTGAATCAATTCGCACACAATATCCCTCCTCTATCTCGATCAATTTGCTCAAACGAACTCTGCTATTGCTCTTCACGCTCTCAGACTTGTGATAATAACAATAATGATCGACTTTAACCCTTAATAAAAAAAAAATGTGAATTTCTACCTACACCGGCAACCACCATTAATGCATTAAAACACAATAAAGGCGGAGTCAGAACGAACACTGGTTTGCAGTGCAACTTCAGTCAAAAAGTCAACGACAAAAATTATCGGGGGCAAAACTAAAATGGAAACAGGATCTTAAGCTCATAAAATTTCCAAACCTTATTCCCATTCCGACTCCGCGTCCGACAACTCAAAACAAAACAAAAAGTTAAGTAAAAGACCAACATATTAAAACAAAACACAAAAACCGAGACAAATAAACATTAAAAAGGTAGCGGAGGCGGGATCGGAATTGACTTTGATTTTACAAATTTTGATAACAACCATCCCAATTCTCACTCTGGCTCCGCTTCCACAAAAGACAAAAAACCAAGGCAAAGAAAAGACTGTTGGGATAGAACCAAAAACACGCCTCAAAAGAACTTTCAGAACCCGATTCAGCTCCGGTTCCGATTCCGACAGAGAAATCAAAGAAAAACAAAGTATTGGCAAAACTAGACTCCAAACTTTGTTCCAAAAACAACTAAGTACAAAAAAACACAAAGGGGGACCCATTTTGACCAAGGCAAAAGATGGGGTGGTTATGCAAGGGATAACAAGTAGCACCCAAAATTGCATCTGAGGTGTATCCTCGTGCTCTATCCTTCTCCTCTGTCATGGCTATTGCGTCTACCTCTCAATCTGCCTAGTCAACCCAATCAAAGTCCTCATTGCTAAAAATGGGATATGTGGCCTCAATGGTTCAATTTGATTGTGGATCAACCTCCTTCAACGTGATGGGTGACAAGTCACTGCCTAATTTTTGTCTATGGTGAAGGTGCAGGTTGTAATGAACATAAAAAAAATCAACCTTTACACTGGCAATATATTGCGCTTCTTGGAGTGTATGTGCTCAAACATATTCCAATTGTGCTCATAACTCAAGGTGTTGCATCCTTGGTTCAACACTCAAACCACAATCCTCTAAAGATTTGGTAATTTAGCACCAAATCTTTCTCACCATGCATCTGACAAGTACTGGCTATTCAAGGTAATAGAATATCTTTTTTAGGTTAAGAGGGAAACATGTATTGATTACTTGCCTATCTTTTATGAAATGTTTTGGTGGGGTTTTTTATTTTTAAAAGCTTGCTTATAGAAAATAATTAAGTAAATTAGGGAGATTATATATATGGACAAAAGATGAGGGTTGTTGACATTCATGTGTATTCAAACCAATGTTACAAGACTCAGATTTGCCTCAAACTCAGCAAGTTGTTTTTTAACTCAGACTGAGACTCAAAGCCTAGATTCATCCAAGACTCGACAACTAGAAAAACCTAAGAAATTCAGAGATTTTTAAGGATTAGAAATTTATTTCATGCACCCTTTAATAAATAAACCTTTAAGACAATATCATCATCAAGTAAAAACTACTATGATCTCATACACAAACATACATCGATCACATAAGTATAAACACAAATTTTAGCTGAAAGAAATAATAGTAGTAAGAGTCAAAACAATTTGATATATAAATGTTGTCAAATGTATATAATACTCATGGAATATGAAATCCATGGCATCAAAATTTTCAAACATATATCAAAACAAAAGCTATAAGTCTATGGCTTAGAGGAGCTTGCATTATTAAGCATCAGTCCTCCTGCGTAGGGGACTAAGATAGGTCCTAGATGATGATGCAACCATCATCCCTACCTGTGTCTTAGACTCAGTAGCACCCAAACCAACATCTAAGGTGTATCCTCATGCTCTATCCTTCGCCTCTATCATGGCTATTGCGTCTACCTCTCGATCTGCCTAGTCAACCCAATCAAAGTCCTAATTGCTAAAAATGGGATATGTGGCCTCAATGGTTCAATTTGATTGTGGATCAACCTCCTCCAACGTGATGGGTGAAAATTCATTGCCTAATATTTGTCTATGACAAAGGTGCGGGTTGTAATGAACATAAAAAAGATCAACCTTTGCACTAGCAATCTATTGCGCTTCTTAGAGTGTATATGCTAAAAAATATTCCAATTGCACTCACAAATCAAGGCATTGCATCCTTGGCTCAACACTCAAGCCACAATCCTCTAAAGATTTGGTACTTTAGCACCAAATCTCTCTCACCATGCATCTGAGATGAGAAAAAGAAAAGAAATCGATCTCATTGTCCAAATTTAAGTTTGAATATTAATAGTAATATAAAAAATGGATAAGTGTTAATTTTTAAACTACTATTATGCCCTTAATAAATTTTTACTTGGTTGCAATATCGATCGAGTAGCCTTGCATATGCCTCTTGCAAAGATATTTTCTTGTGCAAGTCTAAAAACCTCTATCTCAACAACAATTTGGGCTCCAACATGAGAATTAGACATCCACTCGATGATGGTGTAGATCCCACTCAAAACCTCCTCATCCGCCTTGAATTCTTTGCAGAACTGGAAATGTTAGATTGAGAAAATGTGTTGTTGTGTGTAGAGGCTTGTCAAGCTGGAGGTGCCATTTTCTATCAATGATCTCCCAAATGGGGTGATAATTTTCATCAACTCCTCCATAAATGGATATAATGGCCTCTTTGGCCCTATCCATGCCCTCGTATATGTAGTCCATTTCGAACTTCTCTCTATCAGCAACTCGTAATAGAACCACTAAAGGCTTTGTGAATTGCAATTATTATGAAACATTGACATAAGTAAGAGTCAACAAAAACAAAAATAAGAAAGAAAATATAATGTAGAATTACTAGACTAATTACTAATTATATTTACCTTGATGATCTATCTAATAGGTACCTAAAAGCCTTGCTCATCAAAAATCCAACTTGACACTTCATCCCCTGCATTTTTCTTAGCATATGTTGAGGAAGTTCATTCCTAACTAGCATTCACCTCAAAGATCCCTTTGATTGTAGTAAGGATTGTGGATGAAATTGGTAGCAAAGCGGGTTATCCTAGGGTAACCGAATCCTTCTACCCTATATGTTTCCTCATAAGGTTGAGGACCCATGTGTGATTATATATGAACTTACAAATATTCTTTGTGGTATCCAAACATGCTTTGATCTAGGCAATCTTGCCAAGATCCTCCAATATGAGGTCAAGGCAATGAGTAGCACACGATGTCCAAAATAATGATGGGTGCCTATCCATCAATAGTCTACCTGCAACAACATAATTTGTTGCATTATCCGTGACTATTTGTGCCACATTCTCCTCCCCTACCTCAACCAAGACACCCTCCAAAGCCTCACAAGGAATTGAGCATTTTTGGTGTGATCATATGCATCAATAAATTTGATGAACACGGTACCACTTGAAAAAGAAACAAAATAAATGATTCAATAAAATATAAATTTAAAATCTTGATTTTTAATCACTAAATCAATGCATTTTAGGAAGTAAAATATTTACTTGAGGAACAAACAAGAAAATTGAGCATTGTCTTATTTTTTCTATCAGTCTAACCATTGATCATGATGGTGCAACCCTTCTTCCTCCAAATGTCTCGTTGCTCCTCTATTGTGGCTTTCACATCAGCCACCTTTTGGGACAAAAAGGGACCTTTAATATCTTCATCGTTAGGGCCTTTGAACTCCACCCCACAAATAATAGGTGCATCAATCAAATTTTGTCAATATTGAGACCTAACACAAATAAATTAAATACAATTTTAAGTATTGAAAAATGTATAATTTCAATTTGAATTCAACATAGCTCTACAAATAAAAATTCAAGAGACAAAGAATCAACTATCAAGCTATATATTTTAAAACAAAAGAAAAGAATTATCTGGTTACATGAAATGGAATGTCGCAATACAATCAAAAGTCTCCAGTTGCAAATTTGGTTGCATCATGTTTATCCTTGTTCCAACCCATGATTTCAAGTGACGATTGGGAACTCGAAGTAGTGCATGGCAAAATATATGAATCCATCTTAGATCCACGAACTCTAGGCCCAATGCTAACACTGCAACTGTCACTGCCACTACCACCACTAACAACCGAAGGTGTAGCCCGTGGAGAAATTGGAAGCATGGAAGAACTTGAATCTCCAACTCCACACATGGCTTCCATCTCATCTCTTGCTTTTTTTAACTCGTTTTGTTTCTCAAATGTTTCCAATTGCACTTACACTTCACGTATTACCTCAGGAGGGACTTTTGTGCAAGGATTAGCATCTCAACCTAGTATACATGCAAGGTGGTATTTCAATCTATTAATGCCTCCCCATGCATAATTTTTTTCCAATCAAAACATATTACTTTTTTTTTTTCCTAGGGGTAATAATGGCATATTTCCAACAAGGGTTCTTTCTATTTTGAGACATTGTGAATGTGATAGAGACATTTTATAGATATAAACAATGTTGCAATAACACATAAATTTTAAAAAAATAACATTCAAATTTTATAATTAAACTAATATTAAAAAACCTAGGGTTTGCAACTATAAAACCATTTTTTTACAAGAACACCTAGGGTTTGCTCAATAAAAAACTTTAAAACATCTAGGGTTTGTAACTTGTTCTTTGTTTCACTAAAAAAAAAAAAGAGAAATAAAGATTTGGTTTAAAAAGACAAAAGAAAACCTTCAAATTTCAAACATACCTCTTAAATATTCTTTTAAATCAATGGAAATCTCTTTCCAATCCCTTGTAGACTCCTCTAGATGCAGAAAAATCACTTATGAACCTACTCAAATGTGATTCAACAACCATTTTGTGCTAACCTCCTTGTTGGTTTTTCTTCAATGCAAATATGTTTTGTCTCTCTTCTCTCTTTTTTCTCTCTTCCTTGGCTTGAAAATGAAATTAAGTGCATTTTAGAGGCATATATGCAATTATAAACCCAAAAAAAAAGAAAAAAAAAAGAGCTTTTTAAAGTGAGTTTTCATGTGTTTGTTTCCACTCAGCCACGACTGAGTCTAGTGGTCAAGAATCACTGGGTTTTGGTGAGTCTGCCACTCGACGAGTCTGACAAGTACCCAAATCTCGTTTCTATAGGACTTGCCTAATACCAACTGCACCACCACTCATCGAGTAATCTTGAGTCTAGGTGAGTCTTGTAACCCTGATTGAAACCCAATGTTGTGTTGGTTGGATCTTTTCTCAAACCCTGACAAGTAATGGCTATTCAAGGTAATGGAATATTTTTTTTAGGTTAGGAGGAAAGCATGTATTGATTACCTGCCTATCTTTTATGAAATATTTTGGTGTGGTTTTTATTTTTAAAAGCTTGCTTACAAAAAATATTTAAGTAAATTAAGGAGATTATATATATGGACAAAAAATGGGGGTTGTTGACATCCATGTGTATTGAAACCCAATGTTGTGTTGGTCAGACCTTTTCTCAAACCCTATCAAGTAATGACTATTCAAGGTAATAGAATATTGTTTTTAGGTTAGAGGTAAGCATGTTTATTAGAAAATTGAGTACATATTGTAAGAAGCTTATATCTGAAACAATAGACTTCTATCAAATCAAACTATGCATTAAGACCTTAATTTAGAGTGCTTGGGTTGTGAATCATTTATACATGCTTTAGAGATTTATATGAGCTTCATCACTTGAATTCCCTACATAAGGTGATAACAAAGTTTTATGTCTACATGCCCAAAATATTAGCTGCATAGGAAATGCACTTCAAACTTTGATATCACAAAGAGTAAAACCATTCCTTGTTCTCATACCAATAAGAATTGCAACAATTAATATACATGCGGGTATGTGCAAGATCATGGGGGTCCAAACTAGGCCTCTAAGTGGCGATGAAAATTCAAAAAATCAAAGTTAGGCAACTTGACATAAAAATTTGAATAGGTTATCTTATTTGCAGCTTGCCTTCCTTTGTACTGGATTGTAGGCCCCATCAAAACCCGTTTTTTACCCTTAATCAAAACATAATTTGAAAAATAGTAAGAACAAAAGTTGTAGCAAATTGAATGTAGTTTCTAGGCTACTATTCATTTTTTGGAAAAAAAAAAATTATTTTGAGAAAATTTGAAATTTCAATACAGTGGTATTAAATTTTCAGGAAAAAGATAAGAAGCGGGTGTATGTTTGACCACCCTAAGTACAAAAAAATAAAAAAAAAAATCTGAATTTTTCAATATAAGTAGAGGACACTTGTGCGGATGTGCCGTATTTTTTTTTGTTATTTTTTTCCATGTAAATAATTAGTTATGATTTTTTTATTAAAACTTTTCAAAATTATTAAAACGTATGTGTCTGACCACCATAACTTGGTCAAAAAAATATGAATTTTTTTTTTTTTATCCTATAGTATGCAAAGCATAGAATGTGGTGCATCTTGTAGATTCAAAAAATATTAAGTAGTTTGAAAGTTATAGAAGTTTTTCAATCATCCTATCAATCAAGACTTTATATGTAATGCAGGTAGAAAATCAATAATAATTATTTATTAAATTCAAAATAAGGAAAAAATTATATTGGTGGAAAGCTAACATTTTTTTCTAAAAACCCTTTTCATTTGACGAGATTCAGGTAAAACAAAGTTGCCAGCCACAAGGGCAAACTTCGAAAAACTAAAAAAAATTCAAAAACACGTTTTTTGGGTTGACTTTGCAGATCATGTAATTTTGAACGAAATCCCAAGCCAATATCCATTTTCGTTTGGTAATAACAAACCAAAACAAATATTTGTGTATAATGGATATCCGTTATGTAACGAATATCCATGATTTATATTTACTTATATTCATAATACATATTATATATAATATGTATTACATGTAATATGTTATATATTATATTATAGTATGTACATTATTATATTATTATATTATAGTATACATTATTATATTATTATATTATATATTATATATTATATTAATATTATGTAATATATTTAATACATAGTATATATTATATATTTATTGATGTGCGGCCAATTCACAAGAGAGAGAGAGAGGGAGAGAGAAAGACCTAAGAGGGAGTGAGAGACCTGAGAGGGATGGGGGGAGAGAGATATCTATAGTTGAGAGGGAGAGAGGGAGGGATAGGGGGAATGAGAGAGAGAGAGAGAGAGAGAGAGAGAGACTTGAAAGCGAGAGCGAGATGAAATAATTGAGAGGGAGAGAGAGAGTCTTTAGATGGGGAGAGAGAGTCTTCAGATGGAGAGAGGGAGGGAGAGAGTCCAAGAGAGAGAGACTTGAGAGAGACAGAGGGGGGCCTGAGAGTGAGAGGGAGAGAAAGACTTGAGAGGGAGAGAGTGAGAGAGATAGAGACTTGAGAGGGAGAGAGAGTTTTCAGAGAGATATTTTTGAGAGGGAGAGAGAGAGAGAGACCTGAGAGAGAGAGAGAGAGAGAGAGAGAGAGAGAGAGAGAGAGAGAGAGAGAGAGAGGGGAGAGAGGAATATCTAAGAGACTTGAGAGAGAGAGGGGAGAGGGACCTAAGAGTGAGAGGGAGAGACAAATAGAGAGTTGAGACAGACAGAGGGAGGTAGAGAGAGAGAGAGAGAGACCTGAGAGAGAAGGAGAGGGAGAGAGTTGAGAGGAAAAGTGTTTTCCCATGTTGGGACCATCTAGAATAAGAAGTGATACAAACATCAAACAAAACCATTACAAATCAATTCAACATTCATGCCATTAAAACCTTAAAGTTTAATAACATGTCATTAGATAATTCATGTAAAAAGTATAAAATGATCATGAATAAAAATCACTATCTTCGGAATCATGATACATAAACAAGAATATTATTTACGCCAAAGGGGTTTGATGCAACTTTCAAACAAAATCCTTAGAAGACATCAAGATACATGTTAATTAGATTATTCATGTTAAATCTATAAAATAATTATGATCAACAAATAAGACATCAGCCAACCATGATGCATGAATAAGTTCACTATATACACACACTATATATGAACAAACACTAAATTAATAGATGATTTAATATTTATTACTAAATTTTTGTCTCATCATTATACTATTATATTCATAAATTCAACACTAAAAATATCCATCCAACCCAATTGTTTATAAAATATCCATCCAACAAAATTCTTTATAAAATATCCATCTAGGATCAATTTTTTTATAAAAATAAGATCATTGTCTTAAGAAAGTTTTGCAACTCTCAGTTGCATCTCTTCACTTCTTTGTGTTTTCCTCTTTAGATTGAGAATGTCTCCTTTCCTTTAGCCATTGTTGATGCTCATCTAAGTCCACTTCCATGGACCTAACCGCATCAACAACGGTTTGTATTTTTGATGCAAAATGCCTCAAGAATGGGTGAACACATTCTTCATTTTAAATGGCATTAACTTGATCCTAAATGGTTCTAACATTCAAATTGAATTGTTCTCAAAAGCGAGCACCATCAAATGTAGGTGGTGGCGGGGGGTTACAAGGTGGAGTGGGTGGAGTTGGAGGGTGTCGATCCATGATTTAGTTATAAGTGAACCTGCATTAAATTTGTAATTTGAAAATATAAATGACTTGATTGAGTACAAATGAAAAAATGTGTAAAGATCCTTTATGTTTAAGGCATGTAAATGGAAAAAAAATAATTGTTAAAGTGATGTGAAATCTCATTTAAAAATACATTAAATTTTTACCTCGTTGCAATGTGGAAGTGTTAAGCTCCAAATTGATTCAACAAAGGTGGAAGTGTTACTTGCTTCAAATTGATTCAACAAAGGTGGAAGTCTTAAGATTCAAATTACCAATATTTTGTGAGACTGTATACATAGTTAGTAATGGTTAAACAAAACTTGTCCCTGCAGCCATAGGGAAATGGGCAAAGTTAATGGGCAATAATCGATGGGTTGTGCGGGAGGCTATTATTTGTATATGATACAATATGATAGCCTCATGCATAGCCCATCGATTATTACCCATTCACTTTTCCCATTTCCCTATGGCTGCAGGGACAAGTTTTGTCTGGTTAGTACTAATAATGGATCCAGACTCACAAAGTATTGGAAATTTAGAGCACTTCCAATAAGGATCATTTTTGTTTTGAGAGCTGAGGAGAGTCAAAACAATTAAAGAATTAAAAAATAAATTGTTTAGCAAAGAATTACTAATTTAAGAATAAGAAACAAAGCAAAAATTTAAGAAAAACATGAGAATAATTGATAAAGATGAAGTAAAAATAGACAAGAATGTAAAACAGTTTTAAAAACTGCAAAAAAGGGGTAATGAAGGTTATATTTTATGTTTGTTTAGTGTGCTAGGTTTGATTTTTTTTTTTTAAATTTAGTAATTAATTTTTTTTTGTTTGATGTTTTTATTTGTTTTCCACTAACTAGGGTTTCAAATTTATTTGTAAGTTTAGTTGGAAATGAAAAAAATCAATAAAACTACAAAAAAATGCAAAAAAACTTAAATTAATCACTAATTAACAAAACAAAATAGAAAAAATGAAAAAATCACATACTTGGAGGTCGTTGGAGGTCACTTCAAGTCGTGAAAATGAGGCAAGGGTCATGAAAATGAGGAATATTTCACATTATAAAGTGCTCAGAGAAACGGATATCCGTTTATTATAAAATAAATTTATTGTAATATACAATAGTATATTTCACATATATTATATATTATATATTATATATTATATATTATATTATATAATATATATTAAATATTCTATAATATATATTTTATATTTTATATTATATATTATATATATGATATAATATATAATATATATTATATATTATATATAATTTAAAACATACTATATAATATATATAATATATTATA